>JAQGAK010001706.1:0-27751 GCA_034696945.1 Lipothrix lubbocki | reverse complement strand
TTACAAGGCCAAAAATCGGAAAACATATAAAATTGCCATACAAAATTGTCGTTGGAAGAAACTAATTTTTAATATTTCCTTCTCTTATGCCTGCATTTATTGCGGGATCCTTTCCACACGATTTCTCCATTTGCTCTTGAATCTGAACAAAGACAATGTCGTACATTTGCCAGTCCATGGATTTTTCGTTGTAATTGGGTTTACTGCTCTCCCTTGGATTTACTTGCTCTTCTTCAAATGGCCGGAATACAATATCATGGTCTTCGACCGAATTTCTATCAGCATGGCGGGTCCGTTTTTACTATATTGTGTTTGATTTTATTCATTTGCACGACAATACATAATTATTTAATAATTATATAAATTAGTTCCGAACACACAGAATTCGTAGAGCTGAGGGATGCGCTTTATAATTTTTGACAATATTTTTGTTTCCGTTTGGGCATTTCAGACGGAGAATCGAGACAACTTGGACGCCCTAATAAACAAGACATGATGGCTAAGTACATTTGGTTGGTTGCATTTGGTACAACGGGAATAATCGGGCCATTCCAAGCTTGGCATTATGCCGCACCGTATTCAATACGCTCCCTCATTCCCCGTTCTTGGTTTTTCTTTCCTCCAATTTTTCTCATGGACTCTTTCTACACTGTCATTCTCATATCCAGCGGATTTATTGCTTTTTGGACACATTCCCTGGTCTTTGAAATGATTTCTTCAAATTTACAGGAAACTTGCAAAGTCATTTCAATGATAATTTCAAACAAACGGTAATTTTTATCCAAAGTCTGAGTGTATTTAAGTCCTCGTTAAAAATGTATCCTCGTTAAATGGGACTTTTGAGAAGTAATGGTGGGCGTAATTAATTCTGCCGACTTTGACAAACTGTTTGAAAACCTTAGGAAGGAATCGCCCTCACATAAAATTGCGGATGTGTTAAAATATGTACGCGAAATGCAGCTGTTCGTCAAATTTTTCAACCAAAGCAACGGGACAATCATCTTCCTTCTGAAGCTCATGTGCATCACCCTAGGAATATTTGGCGGATATGGCGGCATCCGATATTTTGCATCTGCGCCCTTCACGAGAATCTTGTCCAGCCTCGTCTGTGTCGATGCCGCAATTGTCTTTAGCCTCTTTTACGAAAAGGCGTTTAAAGTCCCGGAAATAGCCGATTCTGCAAAAATATCGTTACATCTTGCGGTTCAGCGATGCCCAGCAAAGCCCGACAGGCTAGAGTTGTCCAAGCGCTTAACTTCCATCCCATCCTTTGGAATTATGGTGGGATCGTTTAAACTTCTCGAGCGGGAATCCACTATAATTTTCCTTGATTTTGTAATGTACAATGTAGGGAGCTTACTCGTGTCAACTCATGCTGAGGTAACGGACGCATGAGTCCTTACACACATTAGGAAAACCACTGGGCAATCCCTGTCTGCCACATTTAAATAACCGAATGATGATCGAATAAATGGTTTGCGTGAGATTGCATAGTTGTATTTGTAGTAATAATAGTAATAGTAAAATGCAGCTATTCGTCAAGTTTTTCAACCAGAGCAATGGAACAATCATCTAACTTGTTTGCATTACTTGCGGAATATTTGGGGGATACGGCCCCCTCCTAAAAATGACTAAAAGAAGAATTGTGAAAAAAACGAAAAAAAATGGAATTTACCCATCTGACCTGAACGCTTCCGCTGGAGTCCGGGCTTCCATTTTTCGTATTGTTTATTCACAACTGATGAACTTACGACACGGTTATATGCATACTTGCTCTCTTTATAAGAGGTTTCCTACATAGGAGACTCATTCTGGTGATTCATAGCGTGCTATTGTAGCGAGAGTTCAGTGTAATAACATAGCGAACGGCTACATTAAGTGTGCTACTATAAGGAGAGATCCCTTATAAAGAGACCCCTTATAGAGAGTTCGGTGTATTAATTTGATTGATTTATAGCGTTTTCTTGAATCGGGTATCCAATTAAAGTCCATTGTAAAATATTTCTACCACTGATGATCTCTTTGATTTACTGGTGATTTTACGAATTCAATGGGGGTTTCATAGATTTAGTGGTGTTTTCATAGATTCACTGGGGATTTTATGAATTTACTGATGATTTTATGAATTTACTGAGGATTTTATGAATTTACTGAGGATTGTATGAATTTACTGAGGATTTTATGAATTTACTGGCGATGTCATAAATGCACGGTTAATTCAATAATTTACTGGCGATTTCATAAATGCACGGTTGATTCAATAATTTACTGGAGGATTTTTGTTGCTGCCATGTATTATAGTGTTGTAGTCAAAATATCATACAGTCCCTGTATTCCAATGTTAAAACTTTCTAAATCCGGGTTTACTTCAGGTCACCAATTGGATTGAATATACTGTAGGGAATATGATAGGCTTGCTCGCAGTGACCGTACTGTTGGGTAATAAAAGCCAAATAAATACTCAAGCCAACATACAGTCACTACATATAATCTCCAATCACACAACAACGCCAAGGTATAAAGCCAAATAATGATTACATAATATTAATGAAAATATCAATAACAAATGTGATGAGGAAACCAAATAAATTCTAAATCTATGGAAAGCCCAGGAAATGCCAAATAACAATCCACAGGTAAGGCCGCAAATATGGTTGGAATAATTAGTAAAGTTAAAGCTTTTATTTTAAGCAACCAAAATTGTAAAGCAAATATAATAACAAAAAGACAAGTTTCTTCTCTCGCTCCATCCGATTATCATAGATAAAAATCACACTGACGAGGGAAACTATTACACTGCCACGGCTGAAACGGGTAAACCAAAGCAAAAATACATTAAGCATCATCAATAGAGAGTGATTGTACCAATCGTTCCCCTGCAAATTGGGTTAAGCGAAAAATACAAATTTTTGAAGTTTTTTATTTTGACTCGAAATTAGAAAATGATTTTTTTAAATGGGGTTTAACATGCAAATTATTTACCCCCACAGGTCCCTTACCTGCAAAAGTTTTTAATGTGTCCTTATGTATAGGAATTAATTAAAATAAATTTCCCTTGCCTTTTAATCCATGAAATAGTTGCTGACGTGGAATAAATTAGTTAAACCACCACAAACAAAAATAATATTCTATTTGGTGGGCGTTCTGCCTATCAAAAAGCATTAAATTCAATAATTTTTTATTTGGCCGATTTTTCAAGATGGCGGACACCCCATACAAATTACCCCCCGTGGGGGTAAAAATTTTGCATGTTAAACCCCATTTAAAAAAATCATTTTCTAATAAATAACTTATCCGTAAAACCACCAGAAGTTGGTAATAGTATTTACTTTTAGTGGCGGAAATAAAATAACAAAATTGATTATGGTTTAAAGTCTAAACGATAATTGAAAACTATTTCCTTATTCATCGTTATCCTTAATCGTCAATATTTACTTTTGGCTTTGGCTCAGTTATTAAACATTTAACGTACACTTGCTATTGGCTGCAGTGAAGTGTCCAAACTAAAATTTGCCACTCTTCTTCTGCACTACTACCGATTTTCTTTTACTATTGATGCAATAATTTACTGGAATTTTTTACTGTTGAAATTATATTGTATGTAGGTATGTATATATTTTTTGTGGTAACAATAGCACACACCTCATGTGTTCCAATATAAAACTTTCTAAACTTCAGGTTTATTTCAGGTCGCCGGCTGCATTTATTGTATGTACATGTACACAAAATTGCGCTTAGCCAAACCTTTCATAAAAGTTATGTTTACACTCACACATTCCCTTTGTCAAATAAATAAACGGTTTGATGTCGCTGGAACCGACATTCTATTCAGTAGCTTTACGCGCTGATGTCTGAGTTGAATTTTGTTCTTGAGCTTAAACTATCTATATACATTATTGATAAAAAGCATACATAGTTGTGATTCGTATCTCGTTTTATTCGTACTATTCAAAGAATAGCTAGAGGCAAAGAGTATAATGTCAAATTTAAAGAAACTCTTCGGTACAAAATCAAGAGGAAATATGTTTTTCATTTAAAAGATAGACCTGCAATGACACCGGATTGGGAAAAGAATACAGAATTCGGTAAAGGAGCGTCGATGAAAACTGGAAAATTTACAGATCCGGACGCCTGGACGGCGTATCACTATCAGAATTGTGATTTCTCTACAGATTCCGTCACATTCTTTGGAACGCACACACAGCAAGAACACACAGAATTCTCTTCAACACCGATGACAACATAGGACCACGAACTTGGTCGAAGCCAAATTTTTGTAAATTCCATCCCTAGCTAATCCAATGGAACGTTTCGTCTTTGGATTCTTAAATAAAAATTTTCAAACCAGCAGGGTATTGCAATATTTTTCAAATAGTTTGTGGTTGTAGGCGTTCTAAATATT
Organism: Lipothrix lubbocki; assembly: GCA_034696945.1. Taxonomy (NCBI): domain Eukaryota; kingdom Metazoa; phylum Arthropoda; class Collembola; order Symphypleona; family Sminthuridae; genus Lipothrix; species Lipothrix lubbocki. Next base: position 23,349 of record JAQGAK010001706.1, on the reverse strand, counting down.
GCATATTTATCAACCTGAACGTTTAAACGGCAGTTTGCATATCATACGGTGTAGTTGTAGTAATTCCTTGATCCTGTCAGCAAATTCTGGTTATTTCCCGAAGAGAATTTCCAACCACGGAATTTGTTTCCATTAATTTTTCGTGTGCCGAAAGTCCGATGTTTTTTAAATAACGCGATTAAATTTGAAAGTAAGTTCCAAACCATTTTATTACTCCAAATGGAGTACATATTACCAAACTTTGTAATTTTATAACCGCAAGGTAATCTTCTCTTCTATTATAAAACCGGTGTGACGTCCGTCCGTCGGTCACGCTTTCACGATTACCCTTTCTTTACGGTCTGACTTGGTCACTCCACTCAGTCCACTCTATTTTAAGGGCTTGGCTTGATCAACATGCTTTAAGAATTGTTTTGGTCAATTTGCTTTAAAGGCTTAACTTGGTCAAAATACTTTAAGGGCTTCACTTGGTCAAAATACTTTTAGGGTCTGACTTTGTCACCATACGTTAAGAGGTTGTCTTGGTCGGTTATATTGTCTACTAGGAAGTACTGCCAAACATATAACTATGTTTTATCTGCAATTCTGTCATACATGTATATTTCGTAAGAATAAATATCAAGTACAAACTATACCCTTATAGCCTAATTGGTGTTATGCTACAATTAACAGTATATAGTGTAGTAAAATAAACTTTTCAGCAAGTTGGTAGTACAAACAAAGCATGTAATTGTAAGCACAATATTTTTCTAGCTGTATCGTAGTTCGTAGGTATAGTTGACAATATTTAGGAACTAGCTTTAAGCCCGTACTCTGCACGGGCACACACTGATTGGTCGTTAAATGTTGTATTATGTATGGCGCGAGCATTTGAAATCTTACAGTCGTTTAGTGCGTATATTGGTGAGGATATTCGTTCCATCCCCTGATACAAAGTAGGATGGGGGAGTAGGGTAGGGGGAGGGCGGGGAGACCCGGAGTCGCCGACAAGTATATCGAAAGCGCGCTGAGATCTACTTATTACATATATATTAATATGTACCTAAATAAAAGTAAAGGGGAGAGTAGCAGAGATGTCAGGACAATAATTAAAACACGTAAGAAAGATCAAAAGTCAGGTCGCAAGTCCCCGCTCTACCATTTTATTACCGAAAGTATGGCCTCAGTATTATTAACATTACAATACATTTCACTCCTAAATTATCAAATCATGGAATTCCTGAAAAGAGAATAAAATATTAACTGATATTTCTAAATAATAAAATCATGACAACAATATAATAATATATAAGATGCATATTGAAGAAGAATATTAAGGAGTAATAAGATGGAAGAAGCCAGATGTGAATACATGAGTGACTTCTTTTCGCCTGTTTATTCAATACCAATACATAAGTCTTGCATATGTACGCATGTAATCAACCCTAGCTTATTAAGTATTGAATTTCACTGTAACGAGTTCTTGCAACACGAAACGTACGGTTTAAGTTAGTAAGGGTGTGAGAAACGTTGAATTACTCACTCACTAGGTTTTGAATTTTGATAAAATGTAAAGAATTGGATTTTTTACTATGATTTATGATTGAGTTTGATAATCGGTGGTAGAAACGAGTGCAATTTCGTACTTGTCTTACATGCTGATAATGGATCTTCTTATCTTGCGCAAATTATAAACGTGTAGATGTGAGATGTGAATGTGAATAGTTATTGTATAAGTGATCAAATTGATCAACATGAAAAATCGAACGGATATGTATCTACTGAGAACAACAAAACGATAATACAGCAAAGTATTAAAGCTTATAGCTTCCGCTGGATTAAGTCAATCAACAATATTGTTTGTCAGAATTGTCGTCAGGGCTACACTGCACCACAACATTTCTGTTGGGGAAAACTTTTATGAACTTACTAGAAATTAAGATATGTTATTGTAGCACTTCTATACAATAAATAATTTATAATAAATGCTTGTGTCAGTAAATAATAAAAATATTACATACATAGGTTGACTTGTAGACTTTAAAAGGTTGATATGTAATAAAATAAAAACAATATTTAATTCTGAGTTAATAGTCACATTGTAATGCGACAGGGCTTTACAAATAAGGCTGTCATAATTTTTGCACTGACAGTAGACGTATGCGTATGGTGTAATTAACTTTAGAAGTTTAAACATACTTAAACAGTTTGTTAAGAAATTTACGAGAAGGAATTGCAACGACAACTGTAAAACAACATATAACAACTCGGCAGGATTTCTCAAGTCTTTGGTTTAACTTACGTCTTGGATGTATAGAAGATAGATATAACAGTTGTCAATGATGAACCATGTGTATTCTCTGGCTCAACTTACTAACAATGAAAAATAGATAAATTTATTATGTTTGAATACCAACATTAAAGGAGTATGCATTCATATGTTACATTTACATTAGGTAAGGTTCACGACGTTACTGTTAGATTCTACAGTTCTGCAAAAATGGAATAATATTGACTTTACTTTCTATAACATGTCCACGTTTTAGAATTATTGCAGAATGATAGCTAAATTTAGGCTAATATTGAAGATCTGACAGAATAACAATAAATACCGTGATGTTCATATGATTAGAAAAGTAGATTGTGAAATGGAACGTCTGTCCCAAATTTCATTGACAGTGCAATGCAATAGCGTTACTGTATTAAGGGGCTTTCGAAAGTGAAATACACATGATTATAAAGGTTTACTAATAAGAAACTTAATTATTTGAATTCACGTATCAGTGAGTGTGAGCTGTCAATCATTAATGGAAAGCAATGGAATCTAGGTAATTGAATCTCAACTTTGACAACTACTGAGTGGCGGGTTATAACGAGACCAGTATTTCATTAACTATATCATTCATTGCATTATGTCAAGTATATCATCTTATCGGTGTACCTTTATGGACCTCTGTAATGTATTTAAACGTAAGAGCATGTGTTATGTCACACTCTGCTGCGTTAGCAGTTAGTCATTAACGATATTCACTTGTCAATTTTTCAGCTTCAGAATATCGGTTTGTAGGAAAATATACATTACACTAACTACTTCACACGTTTTATTACACACATTGCGTGGGTTACGCTTAATTTTAAGATGTATTGAAAGCCGATACTGCCGACAAGTGCTAAGTATTAGAACAAAGTTTTACACTTCACTGTATTAATTTTTTTCCCACTTTCATTGTTGCAAAAAATTGATCTATCGTGACGAATGTATAGTAGTTCTCGTCCTCACTCCTCATCCTCACCTCCCTCCCTCAGGTAAATAGGGTGAGGATATAAGTAAAATAATTTTATTTTATTATTACTATTATTATATAATAGAACGTAACTAGTCAAGCTTTGAGGTTGTTAATTTAGAGTTAGTTTTCTGTAAAATGTTTATAATAATTTCATTAATAAATTAAAAATTACAATAAAATGTAAAATAAGAACAATAAAAAGATATAAACATCACCACGATAAAAATCTCGACTGTGTGCATTGTGTTTACATGTATCATTATATGTATGTGTAACTATATGTTTTACAAACATCTTTTGACTTGAAAAATGAGCTAGCTGAAAAGCGTTGAAATAGTTTACTAAAAGTAAAAATTGTAACCTCCTTCAAATATCTATACTTGCACAAGATGGGCATTACTATAGGAAAATGTAAAACAGATGGAGAAGATCATAAATACGAATATGATTTGTTTGTCATTGGTGGTGGTTCCGCTGGTATATCAGTGGCCAGAGAGGCTGCAAAATTAGGAGCTAAAGTAGGATTATGCGATTATGTTTTTCCATCAGGTATAGCTTGCATTAGTATAATCAGTTTAATGCACAAAGTTATTACCTTTATAGAATCTGTATTGTAACACAGGTTTGGGAACTACATGGGGTCTTGGAGGAACATGTGTGAATGTTGGATGTATTCCGAAAAAGCTCATGCATCAAGCATCACTAGTAGGAGAAACAATTACACAAGGAAATTTCTACGGTTGGGATGTGAGCCCAAAATTACCAGCACATAAATGGTCCGATTTAGTTGCAGCTTCTCAAGGCCACATTAAATCCTTGAATTGGGGTTACAAAGTTGTCCTATACGAAGCCGCAGTAAAATACTTCAACGAATATGCTTCATTCGTCGATAACCACACTATTAAACTGACTAATAGTAAAGGAACGGTAACCAATCGAACAGCAAATAAAGTTGTAATTGCCGTTGGGGCACGACCTCGATATCTTGACATCCCAGGTGGGAAGAGGAATGAGTTTGTCATCACTTCAGATGATATCTTCTCTTTAAAACATAATCCTGGCAAAACACTATGCATTGGTGCGTCGTACGTGGCCTTAGAATGCGCATCATTCTTAACAGGCCTGGGAATTGATGTGACCGTGATGGCAAGATCCGTCATACTTCGAGGCTCTGATCGAGAATTAGCCTCTTTTTTACAAAGTAATTTGGAAGCCAAAGGAGTAAAATTTTTACTACACTGTACTCCAACAGAGATAAAAAAGCTTGAAGACGGCACCCCACCCACGCTACAAGTGAAAGCCAAATCTTCCAATAAAGTGCTTGTAGAGAATTATAACACAGTTTTAGTTGCTATTGGCAGAGATGCAGCCACCACGAGCTTAAATCTGGAAAATGCTGGAGTCATTACAAATCCAGAGAATCGTCGGATTCCTACAAACAAATTTGATCAAACTAATGTGAGACACATATATGCAATCGGTGATGTTGCAGACTCTAGGCCGGAACTTACCCCAGTAGCAATCAAGTCAGGATTGCTACTCGCCAAAAGATTATTCGGGAAAAAGAAAACGTTAATGGATTACAATAAAGTTCCCACAACAGTTTATACTCACTTGGAGTACTCTTCTGTAGGTTTGAGTGAGGAGGATGCCATTAAAAAATATGGTGAAAGCAACGTCGAAGTATATCACACATCATTCTCACCCTTGGAATTCCAACTACCAAATGTAGACCTCGTTTGCTACGTAAAGATAATTACAGTTAAATCTGATAAGGAAAGAGTAGTTGGATTTCACTACCTGGGTATGCAGTATTTAAAATTGAAATTTATTTGAAAACTATCTTGAACGAAAGGCTTACATGTACTTACACTTAAAAACATCCTCTAAATCAGGACCAAATGCTGGAGAAGTGTGCCAAGGTGTTGCTGTTGCCATTCGCCTTGGTGTACGAAAGGCTGATCTAGATGCAACTTGTGGTATTCATCCAACATGTGCTGAACTGATGACTTCACTTGCAATCACAAAATCTTCACAACAGGATGCAGTACATACGGCTTGCTGATCATAGTTTTTGCTGCTGTTACCTTGCAATAATACTTTGCAAGGGACAGCAGCAAAGTAGCTACAAATATTCGCCAACAGGAAACTTTTTTCTTGCTGATGACGACTTGGCCTGAAACCTCATCAGAGGGGGTGTCATATCTGATATGGCGGATCGAACTACACCGGTATATGTACAGTAGTGATACACACATGTGTTCTTATCGATTAAAAGAAATGCGCGGATTTAATTTAATTATTAATTAATAGATAATTTTTATTAACATATGTGTGATTTAACATATAGACAGCTTTAGGCTACTTCCATAACATTATTCGTTGTCGAACCTTGTGTATATACGTACATACAAATAGATTAAATGCTACACATTCCATTGTGCAATCCTTCCTTGACCTACCACTGTTCACCGTACAACCTAATTTTCAGCTTCGTATTTCTGCTAGCCGGAGCTACATCAGTGAGCATCTTCCATCTAAAGTATGATTTTATATTATTTAGTAACATGCAGAGTAACATGAATATAATACAAGTAAACATAATTATATTACCTAAAATATTACACATATATATGTAATCTATGTACAAGTGCTTACAGTATAACAAACCCATATCCAAAAACAAATCCATCTTTTGCACTAAATACCGGGCATCGCAGCATTCGTAACGAAACATTTAAACAACAGTTTTTTTATGAGCCACAACTTGATGCAAGCTGCATCATTACAACATCATTGTAACTAAGAGCGCGTATAACCCCTCAGTTACAATAGATACAACAACTCAACACAAAGCAAACCAATAATTCAATATTGTGAAATGGCGAGGTAAAAGGTATGAATGATCTAACCCGATTGACAACATATCAATTCTCTGTAGACAAAATCATTCTGACTGTTCAAAAACAAGATTTAAGTAGCGACTTACAATGTCGCTGTTTCATACTATCTGGGAAGTAAATTTACTTCATATACCTTTAAATGTACATATAAGACACGATGACAAGACACATATCTATATGTATATACACGTTTCAACGCATTTGTAAGTTAATATTTGTCCATCGTCAAAATATATTGCAATAGATAGATCATAACGGCCTGTATTGCTTATTCCATAACTTTAGACCAGCGCAATATATGGTTGTTGTGAAGCACCACAGGATCAGATTCTTGCACAAGCAATAACGTTCAGGTACATGTATTATTTGAAACATCAAACACTGATTTCTTAAATTATTTTACAGTCAACGAAAACGAAACGACATGATTACTCACATCCGTTTATCGTCAAATACTATTAGTACTACACCATTACTTAATACAAACTTACACAGATATTTACAACTTATACTATCATGTACAAGTTTAGAGTCACTTTGCAAACGTTATATGCCGTATGGAAACAGTGGTGGCACTAGAGAACCATGACTTTACTACATTGTTTGTACCAAAACAAGATAGCATCCAAGCAAGTTGTTAGAAATTATCCTCCTTGTACCATCGACGGCGACCAATGACTTATGAACATTTAGAAGTAACTATTTGCAGCAATGCAGGTGTATCAAATAGAATTCGGAACATTCAACCACAAGTTTTTTCAGCAACAACTTCTGACTGAAATAATTAAACTAAAAACAATTCAGCTAGTTCATTTTTTAGCCAAAATATATGCACCCCGAATTTGCGACTGAAAATTTCTTAGGATGAAAGTTCCTACACGCTTATCAATATAAATTACAAACAATTTATGTTTTTCAAGACTTAACCTAATATATTAAAAATAACTGTCTCTTAAACATACGAGTATTTGTTAAGGACAGAGTATATATATAGCACTATATTATGTAACATTAATTATTATATTCGTGTTTCACCATTGAAGCTACACGCAAAGGGTGAGTATAGAGTAGCAGTTCCGAGCACCGTGCTTATTTTACTGAATGAGAGTAACTCTCTCAACTTTGATTGAGCTCCTGCGTGTCACAGCAATCGCCACACCAATGAAGACAAGTACACCCGAAATTCCAATTAGGCCCCATCTAACTTGAGCCCAACCGTCCTCAATAGCTTTGATTATGGTCAACATGGCAATGTCTCTGTGAGAAGCATCGAGTGTCTATATTCCAAATAATACATATGAGTTAACTTCATCATTTGAAATTGTGACTACATGCAGGTATGCAAATAATGACAGACCAATACAAAATCATTATGCAATAGTGATGTATACACCCATTAGTCAAGAAAAAGATTTTTAATACCTCATCCATCCAGAAGATTGGCATGGAAACCTTTGGGAGTTTTGACAACGATTGGAAGTTGTCATAAGGCATCAGCTCGTGATTGATTTGGAGCCGCTTTGAAGATTTCAGGACGATACCGGACATCTGTAATGGCAACATGTCAAATGATCAAGATGGGTAACGTTAATACATGGGAACTATGTATAAGGTATACTTACTGCGTGAAGGTCGAAGTATGTTTCATGTTTTGTTTTGTCCGGCGTCATTCCATCAACTGCTGTCATGACACTCTCGTCTGCATCCAAGAAATGCGGGAGCGATACCGATCTTGGGAATCCTATTTTGTAGTAGAAACAACAACGATAAATACATTCTTTTTAACAGCACAATATGTAATTCATTGTAATGGCTTGTGTTACTCACCGTCTAAGCATGCTTCAATTTTATGAACTCCACTAGGACCACAGGTACCGGAGTCTTCACCAGGGCAGAAGCACCAGTTGTCAGGGTTTTTCTCGGGCCCATTTAGCGAGTTCTCATCCATATGGTATCTCCAGGCTTCCACATTGTGCATTTGCATGGCCTCACCTTTGTTAAATATGACTGACCTGCACATCTCCGGGGCGAAAATGTACATAGGGGTCATTTCGGTGATAAACGGGTGAAAGATACTTCCGTCAGTTCCGTTGAGAGCGTTGCATGTGTCTGCTTTGTAGTATGGAAGGGTATCATATCCATTCCAGCCCACAATTTTACCGAAATGTTCCGACACGTTCTTGCCTGTCTGTATCAGCCACTCACCATCGCCGCCATCGGAGTTGTTTTTCTAAAACGAGGAAAAGTTCAGTAAACTATACTTTCCCTTCAAAAAACTTTGGATTTTGTAGCAGAATTAGAATCTTGTACCTACCCTCATTAGATCCATTACACTAAACATTCCATCCTCGAATTCCTCGTATAATCGCAGGTCCCCCGCAGATGTAATCATGGAATCATTTGAGAGCTCAACATACGGTTGAACTGAGAATTCCCCGAACAACCATTCCCTCACAGGACGTGTCATAGTCACTTTCTCTCCTTTCTCCATGAGGAATGCCTCAGCTTTCTGACCGATGGAAGAGTCTTTAATCGTTTCTTTTAACAGCTTTGCCGTTGCCTGATGAATAATAAAATTAGGTGTAATCATATTAGTTAGATTGATGTACTTATGTCTACTATAATTTGTTTCTTCAGTTCCCACCCACAACTTACCACGAGCGGTTCATTGATGAGGACAATCATATCATCCTCAGTTCCTTTGGACATGTCAGGTTGGAAATAGTATGTCCTAATTTGACGATAGCGAAGTGTTTCATTGTAAACATTATCTTCATCAGCATCTTTAAACAGCTTCTCCCTGCCATTCATAATATAATAATGTTTATCTTTTGTCGGAAACTCCATGACCTAGTACTTTGGAATCCCAATCAAATATGTAGCAACAATAATTTTCGACATTCCGAATATTAAAATATTCCTTACGCATATACATAAGGTCCTGTCTCTTTCAGCACTGGCTTTGCACCGTTGGCAACTTCGTCTGGATTAGTGAGATTAAATAAATATATTGACAAGTACACAGGTACCACAACGCGCTGCCATCCCATGTAGGTGTCCGTACCATTTATCAATCTCATTTGCTGCAAGCAGTGTAAGTAAATATATCTTAAAACGAATTCAGATGTGAGGTAATTAAAATGGTTTCTAGCCATTACTTTTTTTATTTCCATGCTTACAGGTAACCCTATTTCAAATTCCTGGCAATAACTTCACTGATACTTGATTGAAGCCATATTTAAGTTTAGTACATTGTAGTCATTAGATTAACGTGTGTAATACGCATAATAAGTAGGTATGTATATGTACCTGCCCATGCATTTATTTTATTTATAGTTATGTGAATTCAATGGCGCAATAGATCGATGCATAAATCCTAATTAATTATTTGAATGACGATTACTGAACCTACATAGCTTGTCTCAAATCTCGTCACCTCGAAAAGCATGTAAGTCATGTAATGAACGTGTACAGTTATGTATATTGTTGTAAGTATACATAAGCATACATTAGATTATAAAACGACCAGACTCGTGAAACTAGCAAAATGGCTACCCACATGCTTTAATTCGCTAGTTCCTGGAGACTGCGGTGGAACGGTGACAAAACAGGATTTCAGGTCATGGCAACTGGCAATGCCAAACATATATGTAACCATGGTAGGGTATAAAGCTTACGTGTCATAAGCTGAGTCTATATTCTTTATTTTATGTCAATAAAGAGGCGAGTGTAATACCGCCTCTTTATATTGATCCCTGTATTACGCTCAGCAGCGCAGATAGAAACGGTAGTGCCTAGCTAAAACGTTTAATTTAAAGGGTTAGGCAAACTACTGTGCTATGCAATGAATGTCACCGAATTCGAACATTAACAATTTCGGGAATCAATAGCTATTAAACATGTACATAGAGCTTCATACCATAAATTATTCATCGATAATCCATTCCAACGAAATGCGTATTGACATTACCATACTTCAATGTTAATCAATGGCGTTTTGATTTATGATATTTTAGAGTTTCCTCGATTTCTCGTTGAATTTACATACACGTAGATACTTTTTTATCTTATTTAAATACATCCGTTCTATATTTCTCAGAAAGTGAGTCTACAATAGTGAGATTGCACAAATGCTGACAAATAAAATAACTTCACAGGTATCTTCATCAGAAGAAATGCTATTTTTAATACAGATCACACGTATAAATCTTTACTTGTGTGTGACATGTACGAGTTGGAATGATTTTACTAAGAAAAGCCAATTTACGTGACGAATTTTCTGTTCATGAGCCCCATGGAAGTGTAAGGATAAAACCACTTCAAAGCCTGCAGTTTATGATTCTACAATAATCTGCCAGTTGCATCCTTTTAATAGCAAAGCCCTAAACATAAAAGTGACATTGTATTTTTATTTTGCAACAATTTAGCTAGGAATTTGTATGCTTGGCCATGATGAAGCCTTTATGTATAGAATCCCTTCGTATGTTCTGTACATTAAAAACCCTTTTAGTGCTGTAAATTCAATGTAGTATGCAATCCCGTATATTAAAATTCTAATTACGTTTTACACTTACCTTTCCGATTTCACCCCGTATGATAATGTTGAGCCCTCCCCATCCAAGAGCCACTGTCACACCCATTAGAACGGCACCACTAAAGATCATCCCCTTCGGAAACCGCTCCATCTTGACTGTTTCAGCAAAAAAAATTGCCCGACGAAGAAATAAGTGCCCGGAAACGTAAATGAAGGACTGTTGTAAACTATCACGGAATAAGTGTCAAACTGAAGTGCTTACAAGTACGCTGACAAGTCAGTACTAAAGGCTAAATCAGTTAGGAAACTACGTCTGAGGAATTTTCGAACCAAAAGGAAGAACAAAGTTGCCTTGTGCAAAGGTATTTCAACGGACCAATCGCCTTTATTTTTCTCGTCGGAATATTTTGACCTAAAAGGATCATTTGCGTTTAAAAATTCATATGTATGACGACGATAATGACGGTACATGGAAAGGGTTTGCCCATATCTACTAAAACACCATAAATGCAGTAATACTCTTTATTCGGTTTAGGCTCGGACACTCGGCGAGGGAAAGAGGGGAGCCGAAATCGTTAATGAAGGGCAGAGAAGATTGTTGGGTAGCAAGTAAAACAGGGTAGTTAATAATTTCTTCTAGTTACGTACATTTCTCCAATAGATTTAGCCATGGGCAACTTTGAAATTCGCCAATAGAGTATTCCAGATCGGGAGTATTCATTTCTACAGATTACATCCTGTTACTGTATTTGCCTTTATTCATTTTAGTGTGCTATTATACATATACATATGCACAAACTCATAAGCACAATATTTGGGACAATCGAAGTAGGAGAATGTTTACGAGGCGGAGTACATGTAGTCTATCGTAGGCAGTGCTGTATTGTCCCTAATCTAGTTTTCCTATCAACTCATGTCCTACCTTGTCCTTACTCACTGCTTTCCCTTATCGACGGTGATAATTAATGGTTTTATGACTTGGGATACCCAAAGTTGATGCAGCATAGCAGTGTGTATTACGTAGTGAAATAAAACTTTGAAAATAACAAATAAGTATAAATTAATAAAATGGACGTCAATGTTGGCAAGTCCAAACAACAATCTTAGTAGTTACGTATGATCCAATAAGAAATATAACTTGTGTCATAACACGAATATATGAATAAAGCGGTGCTAGTATCCTCAACTAAAGTCATTACGTTGGTGAATGCCAATTTGAATCGCAAAATATCCCAGAAAAGAAATTTTTGGAAAGAGTTTATTCATTTTCAGTCAGATGCAATCGTACAAACTGACAAAGTTCTGTCAATGGCAGTACAGGCCCTTCTATTTACCTTGCAATGACGGAGGAGCGCTTGGTGGAGGAGGTCGTGGAAGATGGAAGGTTACTTTAAAGCCATCGTATATAAACCATTGCATAGCAGTCAGAGTTCCAATCATAATAATTCGAGTTCCAAGACCTTTCCATAATCCACTCATCCCAATCTTCTTGTAGACAGCTCCTACAGTGGCAGTTTTGTCTTGACTCAGTTTAGACACCATAGTATCCGCAGGGTGAGATACTATAGCACAAAACACACCAGCAATGTATCCAGCAGCAAAAGTTACCACTAGCTGTTCAGCCTTCGTTGTTTGCTCTCTGGGTTTGGGTACTACATATCTATAAATCACAATAACTTTAGTTCCTCCCTCATGGAATACATATACTGAATCGGTAATCGGTACAACAGGAAATTACAAAAAACTTCGACTTAGAAATTATTAGATCCTTACTGATAAAGAAGTTCGACTGTTTTTTCAAAGGAAGCAAACTTCATCATAGTGTACGGTATCTGCCTCAGCCACAAAGGCACCAATGGCTTATACAATCCCATGAACCCATCCGTCTTGATAACCTTCGGCCACACTTCCCTCAACGTAGTACCATAACCCGTGCCTGTTTGAATTTTTACCTAGCATAGAAGAATATGATTTGATCATTCTTATAACACAGTCGGAATGGATTTCAAAAAATGTTGGTAATCCAAAACTTTATAATACTTTGCAAGTCTCCATCGGACTCAGTGCGATATCAGCAAAAAATTCAGCGGAAGCTGAAGCAGCCAAGTAAACAAAAGTTCGATAGAGATAGTAGTTCTCAGGTCCCACTAGGTCTGCGTAGGTAACCTTGAAGAGCTCGTAGAAACCAAATTTGAACATGCCCTGTATCAATAAATCATCAAGTTCATATGAATATTAAGCTATAACATTGGAAAATATTCTTGAACGGTAGTGCACTCACTTGCATAGAATATCCTATAAATGTCGGAGCCCAGCCTCTGACCAACCCTTTAAGTCCATCTTCCTTAAGTGTCACCTGCGACATACACATAAACGTAAGTATCTATTGCTTCGCGTTGTTCAAAATCTCGAAATAGAAAACGACTTTATTCGATTAATTAAATAAAATAATGAAGGCGTAAGGAAATCTTACACATTTGCAGTAAGATTCCCACAATTTCCTTATCTAATTGCTAATTCTTACCCTGAACCCTGATATAAGTCCAGGATATTTCACAGAATCAACCTGCATTCGACACTTGACCAAATCCAGAGACACGATGCCTGTGTGAGTTGTTCCACAAGATAAAGCTCCACCAAGTCCACACAAGAGATAATATTTCAAAGATCCAAAAGGTACTTCGTTTGGATCTACATGACCAAGTGAAACACATTTAATTTCCATTTTGAACTCTGTCCAAGTCATATATCCTTGAAGCGTTTTTCACGTTTTCATCTTACCTCCGGATGATACTGCAGATGCAAATCTAATTCTCCGATTAGGGACCGGAGTTTTGAAGGTAGCATCTTCATCAGTAATTGAATGCGTAGGATTGCCAGTGGACCCGGAGGGCGAATGTTGGAAGGGACTTTTGAATGGGTTTGCTTTAACTATTTGAAAGATATTTTCCATCTTAAAAGTCGTTCCTTTCTTGTGCCTAAATTCACAAAGTGGGATTTTAATACTGTAAACTTGGCTTACGATAATAAAAGATGGCAAGTCCACACATCTGACTTAGAATAATCAAAAATAACTTCATTTTATTAAACATCTTATAACGTCATGTCATAACATAACCTTTAAGAAAGAAAAACTGCTGCCCATTATCATTAGTAAATGTTACTTTCACTAAAACATAACATATCTAACCTTGTGATATTACAAAATAAACCAAACACTGAGGCTAAACAAAAAATATGCCTAGACGCTCTTTACAGGTACAATCTGGACTCTGGAGTTTCGGTTTTTGGCAGAAACGCCAAGATTTTGCCTTGTGTTTCCTTCTCTGGTACCCTTAGAATATTTATTCCTTTCCGGCTAACACATAGTCACATAGTGTGTAAAAAAATAAGTCTAATTTCTGCTGATAAACTGATAATATATAACCCCGTATGCCCGTATTAAATAATCATATGTGTAATAAGCATTGCATGCAAAGCATGACTAATTCATTAATAGTTTTTAATGTAAGTTTTAGTGAAAAGTAGACAATAAAATTTTAGGGTAAAGTAAGCTGAGGTTGTCATAAAGCGTTGATGACGAGAGAGAGAGAGAAAGAAAGAAACTTTATTTCACTGATACCGTTATTATTAAAAAATTCATCATTTCTTCACATACAGCTAAATTAATCGATATTTACCTTAGCAACGAGCTTTACGTAAAAATCAGAACTGGCAATGGGCCGCACAAACCTGCTACGAGCTTAAATTATCCGTTTGAAGGCCGAGAATCCTTTAGGGTTTTTAAGTACCTAAATCAAGAAATCTAATCTAAATCTGGACAGTCAAAAAAGAGACGAAAAGAAACTTTACAGAAACGTAAGATTACTATGGGAAATGTGGCGTTTACGAATCAGAGTTTTTTGGCAAGTGATTATTAGTTTCTTATATTGAATTGATTCTTGAAAAGGATCGCCTCACGAGGCCTCAATTGCCACGTGTAGTCACTCCGCCGTTGTTGGCTGTGAAGTTGTGGACTATGTGATAAAAGCTAATGTATGATGTTCCGATGCATCGTTCACTCACAAAATAAAAGAAAAAAACATGCAAAATGTCTCATCGCCGCCGCTTGTGAAAAAATTATTGCAACACATAATGCACAGGGAGCGCTTATCATAACTTCATCATTTTAACTTAAAGCGTGTTGCCGGATGCCGATGATGCTGTAATCTACGTATATATCGTTAGGTTTTTGGACATCTTTAGATGTCCACTGACTAAAGAAATTAATTAAAAAAAATTACATTAGTACTTCAGTGAGTGCAGGAGTAAGTACTATTGCTAATTGCTACTGATTTGGAGAGTTACAACAGGCAATATGACATCATGAATGAAAAAGAAAGCTGGTATCTGTAGTTGATGACAGTAGTAGCTTAAGTAGTATAACAATGAATGTTTAAGTAGTTATCCAAACAAAAGCCCATGAATAAAAAAATGGTGAATGCATGTCATGACTAGAATAGAGCACCCGGAATGCCAATGTATTCTAATTAAAATCTTGTAGTAGTAATTATTATTGTAGTTAGAACTATATAGATGAGTTGGTTGGTGATAGCTATATTGTTAAGATTGTATCGCTGCTCTCATCCGGTGCCCAAGATAACGATCCACCCGCAACCTGATCCTCTAAAGACTCAAAGCTAGGGATGTTACATTACAATAACCATTATCACTTATCACTGACTTTTTCCATGCCTATTTACTAAATTTTATATGTTCCATGAAAAAAAAATTAATAGCGTGTATATTATCTCAGCTCATGAGGATATTACAGATATTGTTCTGTATGTACTGTGTACAATACAAATACAACCATTTACACTCACTTTCCAGGCCGGGAGTTCACATGGGGCAATAATATACTTACAGTATGTTGCTACTTGGATTTTCTATTCCCATTACACTACATACCTACTTACCTACACAACTTTTTCCTAAAAGCAAGGCTAAAACTATACACATTATCATGTCATAATTTTGGATCTCTTACCCGTCAAATCGCGTTAATTCATAAACCGAAATAATGTGACTTGTTTAAGGTCTAACAACTTGAATTTATTAAACTTGACAATCTTTGTGTACTACGCAATTATAGCTAAACTAAAACATTTATAAAAAGGGAAAGTTTAATTATTTTAAGGTTTCACTTTCAACACCCTTTCATGACATGCTTTAAAAATGTACACATAACAAATAAACTAAATCATAGTAAGAAAAATCTGGACAATCCCGGTGCCAGTATCTAATTAATAATAATGTAATAATCATTATGTTAAAAATCGGGCAGCTCTTATCCATCTCCTTATGAGTATGCAGTCGATTCAAATGTTGAAGAGGATATAGGTGATGTTGTTGTGGTGGTAGTTGTTGTTGTGGTTGTTACAGGAAGACACGCTGTCGGGGAGAGAAGAAACACTGTCTTACACAAGGAGAATCGGAGAGAAATGCAAATACATTGTAAGCAGAGATTCTGAACGGAGCTTGGTGGTGGTGTCCAGATGGTACCTTGAATGCAATCCGCAGTAATAGCTATATGGAAAAAAGCACGATGCACGAAATTTAATATTATTTTCTGGACAATTTCACCTAAATATATTATAAGGAAATGCCTGCCCTGAACTGACGTGTCACTTTCACAACATCGGTTTCATTTCCTTTCTATTTTCAAACAAAATCGATATCCAAAAATGAAAGAATAATTACCTTTCAAGAATAATCCTTGTGTTGAAGAAGAATTTAACAAAATCATGACCGTTAGAACTCTAACGGATATTCCCCGAAATTTAAGTTCACTAAAACACTTCATTTTGTCTGCATTTGGTAATGAACAACTAACTACTTACTACCTTAGTATCACGACTGCATGAACTCAATTTCAGTAATGAATAAAATTCGCCAGCAGCCACGCGCTTTTCACTCAAGTTCAATTTTAAAGAGGCGATAAACCCAATACAGGTACTGGAAACAATTAATTTCAAATGCTAAAATTGTGAATGAAATTGAAATTATGCAAGTTGAAGTACTAATAGAATACAGAATAACAAAAATCAGGATGTTATAAGAATCATTATGAATGCATTAACTTATTAAAATAGTACTGTTATGAATTACTCTTTTAGGTCGTCAACCGTTGTGCGGTTTATTGTTGGTATATCTACAAATGTTACTTGTCACGCAACTACGCAAAGGACGCCTCCAGTTAAATACAAATGAATTTTACATCGTGTCGTTTTATTCATTCGCGAAGTTCTGAAAACGCAAACTGGTACAAAAAGTGAAATTTGATTCTGTAAGGGAGACCTATATAGATTATGCAACTGCTTTTCTGATTTACAACTTACAGAACTTGGGACTACTCCGGTGGTAGTTACGAAATTGTATTGAGAGCATTAGTTGGACATTAGCTATATGTAAGAAAAACTTAACGGGACACTATGGATGATGTAATTATTGCTCTTGATAGTCTGAGAATAAATCATTTCATATGACACATTACTATGTTACGATTTTAACTCCTACATGATATATACAACTACTTACAAGATGCGACATTATGAATCTATTGTTAAACAATATTATTATTTACTATTATTAGTAATAAACTCCTCATAATGGTTGATTGCATTATTTTATTATTACTGTGAATATGAATTTCCACAAAATTAAAAGCAACGCCACATGTGGAAAGGATTTAAGTTCCAATGCGATTGAAAATTAAATGGGATATAAATGGGATACTTGCAACATTATGATACGATGAAAATAAAAAATAGATAACAAGTTTACTATTCCAAAATAACCACTATCAAATATCAACACAATAAAAAGTAGATATTTTTGGTACGCTGTGCGTTGATGAATCAGATTTTAAGGAACCTGGTGAAGTTGCATTTACATAATTTAAGAGTTCGCCTAGAAAATTAAGAAAATCTGGGTTAACATAATATGTTCATCAAATAAAAACCTTAGTTATTAACTTATTAACAATTAACAACACATAAACTACGGTAGACAGACGTTCATCGATGATTGATATCATGATTTCATGATGATATTGATAGTATTAACTACAAACCTAACCTTATGATTAACTCTTCTCTCCTTCGACCAAAATCCAATTTAGAGTCAAATCATGTCGACGAATAAAACACATCGATTTAAAGCGGAGTCAGAACCTACTAAAGCTCATTCTTTGGGGTCAATTCGACGGAAAACCTTGATAAACTTGTCACCTTTGTTCCTTGTCACCTTTTTTCCTTCTTCGGTACTGTCTAATACGATCTTGGACACGGGATCGGATTCCTGAAGTAAAAAAATTCATGAATTTGATCTTTAATATTTATGCGTTACGTGTAGATCCTTGCGACAATACGTACCATCTCATCATCTCCAACAGGCTCAAACAACTCATGGTCAGTAAAATGTTGAACCATCCAGTCATGCAAATCCTTAACGTCCGTTACAGTATACACCTTGGCCTACAACATCGAACACAACAATTTGTTGTAATATTACTAATAAGGTTGATTTTAAAATGTTTAGGTAGATTGACTACAAAATCGTACGTTTTTTGCTAAAATGTAGGCGTATTCGGACAACAAGGTATCATTGATAATTCTCCACTTATACTTAGATTTCTTGAAATGTGGATCCGGGTACAGAAAAAACATCTTTTGGATCTAAAATTAAAACATATTAGAACCATTTGTTTTAAATTTACCATTTTCACGTAAACAAATAATATAGGTATCTACAATATCCGACCCAGCATTCCGAACCTACCTGGCCTGCTTGGAAGTAGTTGGGCAAATACTTCATGGCATTCGTTCGCAGAACTGCAATGTTTCCATAATGTCCGGGATGTATTTTTCTAAGACCTTCGATTCTGTATTGTACATACTGCTGAACTTTAACACGGATTTCCAAGCCTAGCATTAGCTGCTCAGGAAACATCTTGCTTAAAGCGACTGGAACAATGAAATTGATTGCGTTAACTAAATAGTCATGTCAGCAAATGGTACGACATTCTCTATATATGTACATACGTTTTCGAAATTCTGACTTTCGAAGTACTACGCGAGATTTGAAAAGTGTTACCTAACAGACCACCATAACCACATCCAATATCTAAAAACTCAACCTTATTTGAGTTCGATAACTTTGCTGTGGGATACAATGAAGACCAGTTCATCTCCTCCGGAGTTGTAGGGCTACAAAAATTAAAAGATACATCAATTATTTCGGCATATAAGTGAACCCAATAAAACTAAGCAAACTATACTTAATGGTACACGTATTGATTGAACAGATTAATGAGATGCTCTTACTAATCAAAAACATGATCACATATAGGATTCGAATGAGCTCTCTGACGGTAATATTTCTTCTGCGGCAAAGCTTTCCCTCCCCCAGAATTCCCACCGCCCCTGGAATCAGTACCCTCCATCGTCGCATCCGCTGGTGTTTCCGGGTCCATATTTCCAGCGCCTTTGCGACTAACCATTCTCATTCACTATAAAAATAACAAAATTATTAAATTAACACAACTCCTCGAATGCTGAAGGTCCCACAGGAAGTTCTATTAGGTATTAAATCAGCAAATTAATGATTAAGACATGCAGGATTTGAAGTATTAAAATAAATTCACAAAAAAATGTATAATAATAATAATATAATCATTATATATTCATAAGTACGAAAATTTTAAATTGGTTTCTTTATATTAGTCACCAATATATTTATGTATTTATTTAAGAATTGTCCGAAGGTTGAAACTTGAAACAATAATAAAAGTAATGTTACAAATAACATTATGGGTACTTACAAAGGTTTATTTCAATTTGAATTTGAAACCCTTCGATCGTAAGTATACACAAATTAGTAAATTAATCCGCTTAAAGGCTTAAAAAAATTGAGAATAATAACAACAATCCGACAATATACAATCTCTCTCAAATAGAAACCAAAACATGTGCTTATTTTTAAAAACACCCTCCTTCATACAGACGAGCCAAGTTAATCTTTGTGCTCAGCGTAAAACGATTGTTTATTTATTCTTATTTAATTCATTATTATTAAGAGTTAATTTCAGATCTTCTATTAGTTATTTATTTTCATTATAATTTCATCCATAATTATTTTTAATATTGTAATTCTTTTAAGTACTTAATTAAATTAATTAATTAAAAAAAATAAAACAATAATAACAAATAATTTGATTTCAAGGCTATCACGCTTTAGTTTAGCTGCTTGACCAAAATTTTATTACAAATAAAATGATAAAATAAATTATATCATACATTGAGCTTTATTGTTAATCGAACTTTAAAATTCATATATGTACCTAAAATATTCTAAACATGCAAGATGCAACATACATATTATTATGTAACTACAGTTCCGAATCAAGTTTGAGGTCAGAGTTGCCTAACAATTTAATATTAGACACTAATCCTCTAGCAAGACAGCTAGGTTATCTAGATTGAACAATCTGTTCCCTGCAAGACGTTTCTCAGTATTCCAGACCATAATAGTTGGAATTGACCTGATCCCGAGCTTCTTGTCCGTTCGGAACGGGTTGTTCGGGTCCTTCCATTCCGCATGAGTTCCGGTTCGAACAAAAAGCACATTACAGTTTGTATCCAGGTAACGGGTCATCCATGAAACAGCGGTCTCAACTTGAAGTCAGAACGAAAAAATATATATAGCAAAAACGTTTAGGTGGGGATATTGGACAGGATAAGATAAAGTTTAACAAGCAGGGTAAGATGATACATAATGAGATTTCTCCTAAGTACAATGTACAATGTAAAATTGTACAAAAAAAGGAAATCAGTCAAGAAATAAATTATCTGTATTAAATGTTCACTTTAAGTTCTTACTTACTTAAGTTACAATCTTCGCTCCAAGTTTTTCTGTTACTGACTGTACTGCCTGTAAACACTAGAACAATTTGTTGTAAAGAATGACTATTTATCTCCTCCAATTCTTGAATTCTTGCCTGAAAGGCTGAATAGTTTAAAATATTTTCATCATGCACAACTGATTTTTCCTCATCCGAAGGTCCAACGATGTCAACAAGGGACTCAATGAGTCCTCGGCCTAAACAGTAAGAGTCAAGAAGTACTGGCCTTTTGGCTTTACTAACTACTAGATCCTCAAATGTTTTCATTTTAAGCTTGTCATAAGCTTCAAGTGCTAGTTCCCTATTCTTTTCCCCAGAGCTCTTGTTATTTACATTGGCAAAGGACGCCACGGATCTCATCCTTGCAAATTCTTTTGGATCAAAGGCGTAATAGTCTTCATATTCTCCTTCGTACTCGTCATAGTACCATTCTCCATATTCGCCATATTCCTCCCCGTAGTCGTTAAGCATGGTTACGTGTCCTGATTTTTGTTTATGCGTTTTTGATAAAATTGATCCCGATGTCAACTCATTATTGGTCACACTAGGAGGTGCAGTTATGAGTAGTTCTCCTTTACCATCCCGAACCTCAGCTGGTATGGGGTAAGTAGAACTTTTTCGACTTTCGTTAGATCGTTTTTTGGAAGTTTTATTGGCCGTCAAGCTATTCTCCTTTGATTTTGATAGTACAGATATAAGGGACGATATGCGCTTTTCCTCTTTCAGTGTCTGCAGACTCTTTCTAGGTACAGGATCCATATGTTTTGGCTCAATGACTCCATCCTCATTTTCCTCTGGTGAAGAGACTTTCAATCCAGACTGTCTGTTGCTTCCAACATTTGCCACTGACTCTTTGGGAAGGAAAATTGCAAGCGACTCCTTTGGAGCATCTGATATCTCCGAGTTTTTTTCATGCTCTTTATCAACCCCATGTTCCTCTTGAATTTTTGTAAGCTTTGGACCAGCAGACCCATGTTCTACCAAACTTTCCTCATGCTCGTGGTTAGGCTCAAGTACTGTTGAATGCGTTTGGTGGGTTTGATTTTCATTGGTTTGGTCAGTGTCAGTGCCATGCTCTGTGGGTTGTTTTTCGGATTCGTGATCGACTGACTTTTTCTCTTGGTTTAGGTCAACCCCATGTTCTGTCCCTTTCTTATGCGTGTGGTCAACACCTTCTAACGGTAGTTTTTCATGCTTTCCATGTTCTTCTTTATTTGTTAGCGATATTTTAGTTGCATCTTCGGCATGTTTATTATGGTCTTTAATGTTAACACCGTGATAACTAAGTACCCCTCCTGCCTTCTTAGCGTCTACTTTGGATAATGTCCGACTTTTGGGCATATTTCTATACGTAATTGCAAATTAAAATTAGTATTATTAAAAGGATGTATATAGGCAGGGACTGTGTCTACAAATTCCAAAGATCGTAAAATACAAGTGGATGAGGCCTTAATTAAAACATTCTTTTAAAAAAAAACTAGTGAAGATGCTTCTTCGCAATTTACTGAATTCACTGAAAAGTTTTAAACAAGTGTCTACTACATACGGAATATTTTGCATGTTTTGAAAAGCATCGCCATGCAACCCGTTATAATTAAAAAATACTTGCAAGTGTAATATAGGTCATTAGTTTTACTTTATTTCGCCCGGATTCATATTTATTACACATGCAAAAATAATGTATTCATGCTTTAAATGGTAGTTCTTTGATTGTGAAAAAAGAAGCTTCATTTTACTGATATTATGATACTGTGGTTGTTTATTTATTGGGTTAGATTAATGTAACAACGATTATGAGCTATCTTTACTAATCCACGAATATTAATAATGGTAAATGGTAACATGTCCTTAAAAAGTCTAGGGAACATTCCTCTTGGGTTGTGGTTTTAGTCAACAACACGGTAACAACTACATATTTACTGCAGCTTGTTCTGTTTCAATTTATTCTAAAGATGGGGGACGTACTATTTTATATAGTACAGTACTGTTTTTCCGCCCTGTGTACTATGTGATTTTTTGTGTCTTATGTTGTACTTTTTTCGGGCCAACGTACTATCCTATATCATATAATGACAATCTAGGCTCAACAATCTAAGCACTTTTAAACTTTCGCGGCAATTCATGTACAGGACGCAGCTGAACCACTTAGCTTTAAACTCTTCTTCGTGCACATAAGCACTCTGTAGCGCAAAGCAGAGCGGCGCGGAATACAAGAGAGGGCCATGGCTTCGAATCCAGTTAGGAGTTATAATTTATGTTGTTTTTTTTCTGCCAGACTTTAACTTTACACAGGTCAGCTTAAATAATTAATTAAATTAAATAATACATAATACATTTTTTAATGTTAAATATTAAAAATTCAACCTTCACGGAAATCCATACTATTCGGCATGCGTAGGACATTATTTTGGATTTATTTGTATAAAATTTTAAAGCACACGAAATTGTGTAATTTTACATCTCAGAGGATAAGAACCGAAGAAGCCTCTCAGTCTCCCAGCGGTTTTGCACCATTCTGCCTCGCTCTACCACGTTATCACATTATTGTTAGAAGGGTAGAGAGTTTATAGCAGTGTGGTAATTTGTGTAGCGCACATGTTGCGCTATAGCGAAAGTTTAAAAGTGCTGCTTCATCAGGAATATATTAAGACAAAGGAGCAAAGGTGAATTTGCGTACAAAAACAATTGCGTATTTTACGAAAT
>JAQGAK010001705.1:0-27771 GCA_034696945.1 Lipothrix lubbocki | reverse complement strand
GGGGATGTTGCATTCTAATTGTCTTGCCAAGTTTACACATACTTGTTGTCTATAACTGTCAGATTGTCACTTTGACTCTAACTTGGCTCTGGAGTTTTACTGGTTTTTAACAGGAGTTTACATACAGCAGCAACCTTTTACTTTTGTGACTTACAATGATACAAGCTGTAAAGACATTAGCTGCATGAACAAGGGGTAGATTTGAAATTTGTACTCGAGGTGACTGCACTTGAGATACATGTCCAGCTGCTTCAATTTCAAATTAATAAGTCAGTTATAAATACACATGTAAAGCTTCAGAGTCAACAGAGGGAAGGAATTTGGATAAGATTTGAAAGTTTGTACTGTAGATATATTAGGAATTTAGATATATACCATGTTCATCTTTGTAAACCAGTAAGTAAATCTGGAATTGTCTGTGTAGCCTGTTGAAAATCTGTATGTAGCCTTGTTGCAACTAGTTTAAATGCCATATGTATTCCTCAGAGAGCTGTAAGTAATCACCGTTGTAAGTAACAATGAATAATTCAAACATTGGAAGTGTAAAAAGAAGGTTAAAGAGTGAAAAAAACTTCGGAAAAGTAAAATGGGCAATGGGAAATGTGCGCAAGTTGTTAGCACATAATTTTTAAAAGAAGAGTATAGTGAACAGTTAAGAGTAAAATTTTGATGCACGCGTTTCTACCGTTGTCAAATATACTTGGTTCTTTGCAACCAAATCTTTCAACAAGACTGGCAGATGTTTCATAGTACTTTGCTACAAAGCTAATATAAACATGCATTATTGTCTCATTCTTCCCCTTTTTATCACACTACTACTGCCTCTACGACTGGTTGTTAAGGAATCAAGATTGTGTAAAAATTTTTACTCCTTACTCTTATTGCATTTTCAACTGCCTGCAAGATAATCATGAAGGACTAGAGAGCAATGGAGAGAGAGAGAACTATTTATCGTTAACTTGGTACGTGAAGACATTTAAATAGCTTTGAACAATCCCAACAACCATACACTGATTAGGTAGACCATATAAATACTAAACAGTCTTATTTGAATAAGTAGGTATGCGGTAGGTTGTTTTGCGGTTATGCATATTCTGGTTGCCCGTTTATTAGTTATCACACGTGGAGTGATATTTCATCTCCAGAGGTTGTTACCACGCTTCTATATTGGAGCTGACCTGCTACACAATAAGGACGCATAGCTTCTTCACACTGCAAATAAAAGTTTGGAAAAGACTTCTTCTGCATTCACTTACACTTTAAGAAGATCCTTTTCTCTTTGGAGACTCGCAGGGACGAGTCTGTTAGGGGTAGAAGCATCGTCGGTATTTGTGGATAGCAATCAGTTTAAGCTCATGCTGCTTCCACTTTAAAGTACGTTTACTTCATGGTGTTTTCGTAGTGTGGCATGTAGGTAAAACATTATTCAATAATAATAGATTTTGTTTTTGCATGTAACACAACATAATTAATGTGGTCGATCACAGAATCGCTTCTGAGGACTAACGACGTGAAGCTGAATCAAGTTTAAGTATATATGTACATATAAGTTGTATGAAGTTCATAGTATTGAACGCTGTGTGAGGTATAAATTTTAGTCCAAGTGTTCTGAAACTATAGGAAGTATAAACGATGTACTTCATAGAAGCTGAGTGACTTATAAACATACGGATGCTGGAAGAGAAGCTTTTATTGAAGTTTTTCAAACTCTCGCCGTTACTCAAACTACGTACTAAATATTTCAGCTTGAAATAAATTTTCTGGATCGCATGCAAAATGATTGGCTGAGTGCCAATCCCAATTCATCCCCAATTTCCTACTAATTGGCATCTTACTCCTTTACACCTTTACGACAAGTTTGAGTTACGAAAAAGAACGAAATACTTGTTGGCTGCATTTGTTCCGTCACGCTGTGTTCCTTCAGAGATAATTAATTTAATTTTACCTTATGTATACAATGGGGTCTAAAATATTATTGATACCCTTTTGTATTATTGTATTACATGTTTTGCTAAAAATAACTCTTCTAATAGTAGAAGGCCTCAAGCAAAAGCTAGTAAATAACCTGGTAAAATCCTATAAGAGCTTTCAAATAATATTATCCTTGTCTTGTATATCTCCTTAAGGTTCTATATTGCACATGTTGATGAACTTATTTTTGTTTTGTTGATTTTTCCAATGAAAGCAGCATATTCAATATTTGTTTAGGTCTACAGTACTGTTCTTTTAATTACTCTCCCGGCCTCTTTAACGTTGTAGGTCATGTAAATTTACAATAATGGCATTCTTGGTCATAAATGCATTTTGCCAAAACTCATAAAAATCGCGAAGATGTTTTTAGAGTTTGTGGTTTAAAGTATTGGCAACAAATTCCTTTTCTATTTTCATAGAGTCCGAAGCACTATTTGCACGATGTCCAATTTAAAATTATTTGGTTAATTATTCGCCATTTAGTTATCAACACCCGCCCAATAGCTTAAGGCCTATGTTCCACATGCCCTATCGTTTATCTTAAGCAACATGCGTATGTATATATTCAATATATGTTTGAGACGGTTGGATTTTCTGCGGTTTTGCCAAATAGAATTTCACCAATGTTGTAGTTTTGTTGTTTGAAATGATGAGATATTAGGAATGAGATGAGAATTATCTTGTATTAGGAACCGAAAAGCTGTATAATGAAACAAAACAATTTTTTGTATCTACGCTTTTGCAAACTTTAAACAACTTGAGACGAATTTATAGTAGCACTATGATAAACTTGTGTGTTCAGTGGAGGGGCCATGGAATAACATGAGGCAGTATGGTCATGACATGACTTGTGGAAAATACCGTGACAAGCAGGCGAAACAGCAGCCCTCCTTCCTCCAATGCATCAGCGTATATGAATTTTCCACTTTTACATCTGAGAGGAGGATGAACGTGTGGACATTAGTTGGTTCCTAAAAGCTTCATTTCGTTTCAGTCAGATCGACATCAAGTCAAGAGTGAGTGAGAGATTCATGTAATTTACGAGAGGAAAGATAATAATTACGCAAAAATCTAAGCACTGTCTGTCCATGAGATTGGTGAATCACGTTACCTTCCCTTCTTTTGTACCAATATGTACCAACAATGAATAAGGGTATTGTTAGACAATTAAAAATTAAGTATATGTGCATACACATCTGATCTGCATTTAAAGACATGCATACACTAATCCTATAAGTATTTGTAAAAAAGTCAAGTACATGTACTGGAAGATATTAGAACTCCATATCTCTTCCGATTGCAATGAAACTGCTTAGATAAGATATTTAGTAAGATTGTTTATTAATTATTCAATGTTTACCTTATTGTGTGTAAGATAATAATGGAAAAATAGCTCCAACTTCTCATAACTCAAGCACCATGGGTCTGTGTAGGTATAGTAATAGGGAAGTGATTTCCAGATGATGATACCATCCTATAGTCATATGGTAATGATGACTGCAGTAATGATAATGCTATGTACTGCATTATCGATGGTTGTCGTGTCGTGGGGCAAATATGTACATTTTGAAATATAGCAACATATTTTTGCTTCACCGAAGCACTTCATATCTTGCGAATACTTGTTTTCCGTGAATAAATACATGTTTCATCCCATGTTTCCCTATGCAGCTAACTACTTTTACTATAGTAAATACACACGCTACACATGATTGAAGCAAGTTATTAAATATATACGTCCATAAGGTCAGTAGAGGATTGAGGGAAAACGAGAATTGCCAATTTTGGCAAGGAAATCAGAATTCTCTATGACAGGAATATACGCATCTTTATAATATTGATAGTTGTTGGATAATTTGAACATGTAGTGTTTTTATAATTCTGAGTTATATTGTTTTCTACGTATGCAGTTGTCATGTGTAGGTATTTATAATTTTTAGGCATTGCCCATTTCATAGTGCGCACTACATATGTGTAATTACAAGTGTATGTGCTCGGAACTCTTGGCGGCTGCTATGATACAAAGGCATATATAAATTTCATGTCATCATTCACCAATATAATAATTATAATCGTTGCCATATATACAATATAATATAGAAAGTTTACTTAAAAGTAACAGGTGAAGGTCGCTATGAACTTGCAATTGACGTGTACTTGAAATAGCCATTCCTTAGTTGATATCTTTTAATATACTATAAAAGCAATTCGTTACAACCCCAAGTAGACACTGCAAATGCCAAATCCCACAATCAACAAAGTTTCCGAACTATAAATCCCTACTTGTAAACTTGAAATCGCGTCCCCTTTGAGTTTTTAGTATACTTACGAGCTCCGTTGTTTTATAAACTTCGATATTGCTTGTAAACTATTTGTTGTTGCTATCAACATGGAATCTGGGCTTGTAAACTCATTGCCGTTATTGAGTTGCAACGGAGATTCGTTGGTTATGAATTACTTAAATGGTAGACTTGAAGGAATGTGAGTCTGTAAGAATGCTGTAATTTAAGAAAAATTGTGTTCAGGAGTAATTCATTTGTAGTCGTAAATAGCGTGAAGGCATGAAGAAAGCGCAGAAAGTAGAACTGGTCAATAAATTTGTAAAGAAATGCAATGGTAAGGGTCATTAATTGTCAACGAGTAATTAAGTAATGGATCTTTATACGCTTGGATAGTTGCAATAAGTGTTATCCGCCTGAATTTGTGTACTATGAAGTAAAATAATATGTAACTTTGTAGCGAAGAGGCAGCAGTAGTTTTTCTTTGATGATATGATGATGAGTGAGTGGACCGTCGACCTGTTTGATATCACACGTAAAATATTTCATCATGGAACCAACCTTGATTGGCTACAGAATCACAACTAATGCTAAGCACGTACTTACCTATACAATGTGTAGATTACATTGGCATTTCACATTCTTCAGAGCAAGGTAGCTATGCCGTATTTCATTAAATGCAGGCTCCTCTATACTGTGCAGGCTCTATCAAGTTTCATATGCACGTCCTACTATATAAACACTGGGATGTTCAACTTTGTTATAAACACTGTGATATTAAACTCTAAACACTTTGATGTGCAAGTTTAACTAACAGTGTAATGTGCTGACTGTTCCATGCACAACTTGATGCTTAGTCCTATGCGCAAGCAGTATAATGAACAGTGTCCTATGTGGCTTTACAATAAGCAGTGCGAGGAAAGGGAGAGAGAGAGAGAGGAAAAGAGTGGAATTTCTCCGTAGGCTCATCACGTCCACTTTTCGTGGCGAAAAACGCGAATAAATATATTGACTCGCTGTGTGAAGATGAAGTGGCGAGCAGTAAAGATTCAAAGTTGTTTTCTGCACTCTCTCCCTATCTCTTTTTCGAGTAAATATTCCCCATGTAATCTTCGAACTGTGAAGTTGACGGATATGTGAACACAATTTAAGCATAAGGCAAATTTAAAAGGAAAGAAATACCACTATAAGAGAAATGATGTAAAGAATTACATTTTATAGAATAATTACGCTGTAAGCATCATGGATATTCTTTGCGAGGTCCAGTTGTACATTCAAAAGTAATATAAAGAATCATGTTTTTTCCGGTAGTTTATCAGTCTACTCTCCCCAAAATTCCTATCATGCAGAATACGATGAAATAGCGGCCAACACTTAGTTTTGGTAGTAGCAATTCCATTGAAATTAAAGAGGGAGGATATAGGGCTCGATACCTAAAAGCTTATCAGGTTTTGAAGAAATGATTGAAATTCCAGCGTCACTTGGAATTTGTTCAGGGAGAATCTTTCTCTTTACATATCACTCCTTGTAGCTTCTCTTTTTATTAACTATTCTTTTATTACAAGTGAGCTGTGTGGTGCAATTTTCAGGACACTAGAAAATAAATTCCTGTCTCAGTGTGCTTCACATTGCGAGCAATAGAGTTACTGCAGGGATAGAGAGACATGTGAGGTACATACTCCGGGAAGAAGTGAGTTGCAGATGAGAGACGGCTCGAACAGGATCATCACTTAATATTTGAATTCTCTTACCCTTGCCTTGGAAAGATCACAGGTTCCTCCTGCATTCCACAACTTCTCCTTGTTGTGGATATAAACATACAACAAACTGATTATTACGTGCTGTCCAGCCACGTTTAACTTGATGAACAACTTGTATATACAGTCATCGAGTGGTGTGAACCTTTTGAACAAGGCAAAAACCTACCACTTGCCAATAACCAACTCCTCCATTTTCTACATGATCCAACAATAATACCTTTAACTACCTGACATTGATAGAGAAGCTCAGGTTTTAAAAAGTTTGCATACTTTAGATGAAAGATGTGTGAGAGATGGTCAAGACCAATTTACTTCTAATTGCAAGGCTAGATAGTAAATGTACTCCAAAATAAATTTATTTAACGAAACCTGCATCTCGTGACAATTCCTCACTATACCAACATTATAATTAAAATTAGTTGCCAGTATCTCCAGCCTATCTATATTTCAATGCAGTCTTCCAACACAGCTTACCGTACACTTTATTTCCATTATATATTATAATTTAGTAATTACTATGAAATCTTCACACGTTCATATGCATTCTGATTTTGAAACCCCAACATGGTAAATGGATGTTTATGCATCTATATTTTCAAAGGTTCATCTTACAACTATTGTCAAGTATTGTAATCCGGTCATAAAATCCTTAAATGATAATTCTACACACTGTTGAACCCTTCTGACCCTCTTGAGCTCCATCTGAGGCTTCTTTAGGTGCCGAATAGCAAGCTGACTGTTGAAATTTTATGCTCTCGTCGTATTTAAAAATCTATCTGTTGAATCTCTCAGAGGAACATAATGGGTTTTGATATTAAAAAAATTTACAGGTGATAAAAAGATGGATACTAAAAATATTTTCAATGTCCTTTATTTAATTTAGCCCCACGGCATTTCTCAGCTATATTCTCACTGAGTGCCATAGCTCTATGCTTTAGCTATTAGCTGCCTCAAACATCAGTGTTGCATAACATGATCGGAGCATAACACAACGAGAAGAGAAACTCTGCAAGAATAGAGCATATACATACACACTAAACCGAAAGTAACTCCACAAAAATGAGCAGGGGTGATAAATAAGAATTGGCTGGAGAAAGGGTGTCCGTCCTGCATAAGAGTGAACCTTTTTGGTGAATCTTTGTTCACCGGGCCATGTCAAGGTATTTAGAGGTTCTCTTTGATGAGTAAAAAGATGATGAGTTGGTTGTCTTAGACGTTCCTTATTTTTCCGCGCAATGTCAAGTACAACAATACGCAATCAATATGAAGTTTCATATTTTTTCCCATACTCATAGAGCGTGTAGATCTTGAAGCAAGCGACGGGTCACATTGTTCTCTCCTTGTCTTTCTCTCCGCGGACAATTCCTCCAAGAGCTTTATCTCCAAAGATATGGACCAAGGGATCCTTACCCCCTGTTGACTTCTTAAACAACGGACCCTTCAGGAATAAAAGCACTTTGGGGCCCGCCACTCGCTTTATTCTTTTTTCCCTCTTCAATTTAACCCACAGTAGAAAGCAATGTAGAAAGAGTAGTTCGGTATGGATAATAAGTCATATCTAGAGGAGACTGCAGTGCAGGATAACGTGCTTGCGCTATAAGAGTATGCAACTTGGCCATAACAACATCAATCACAATTTAAGAGGAACCCTTTTCCATAGCGGTGAGGAACCTTCGGTGTATGTAGTGTCATGATTTAGTTACTTCTGTATATGTATGGATATAGTATAAAGTTGAGTCGGCAAAAGAGGTATGCACATGTAGCGTCATGTTTCAAAGTGATTTGGACGAAACTAATGGTTTTAGAATCGTAAAAATACTCAGACTACGAAGGTTGTGTAGTACCTATACTACATGCAGTGTTAACTGTAGGGACGTTACCTCCTGAAGTTTTCTTGGAGTTTCTCCTTTACTATGATCTACCTTAACTTTTACAATTTGACTTACCTTTCTGCAGGTAAATGCTGACACTTAAAATGTGCTTTTGCTTGCAGTCCCACAGTCATCGCCTGCATAAACAATAGGATTGTTGAAGATTTCTAGTCAAATCTTCTTCACATGTAAATACCAAAGGAAGCGTTGCTTGGTATCGTTGAGGGCCTTAAAGCATGTTGAGATCCTTAAAAATATGTAGTATGCTGAATTATATCAATCTAGTGAGGAAATGAAAGTAGGTGCTATATTGGGAATATTAAAAAGAAAGTATGCACGTACAAGGGATGAACTGTAAATAATAATACAATCGGTAAAAAATGTGCCGAACAATCGGTAAGATTTGTAGCTTTTTTAAGGTTCCTTCGGACTAACAGGTCTAAAGTTAGAATTAGCACGTATAAAAATATTTTTATCGTTTATCAACGAAGGTTCCTGCGTCTGAAATAGCTGACGAGAGAGGGGAACTTGTAAGATTTTCCATAGAAAATTTCTCGTTAAATTAACATCATCCTTCCTCTTCCTTTCGTTCCAAACTATTGCTCAGAGTCCTGCGTGTCTAAAAGAAGAAGAGTTGTCAGGTCGGCCATTATTTATGTCGCTTGATTTTTCTAAAACTGAAGGCCTTTATTTATAAATTAAGTGCTTGTCTCAAAAGCTTTGAGCGCCGTTGAGTTATGCGAAGGGAACGAGACGGAAGGGAGAGAATAAAATATGATGGAAAATTGTATGTCTCTCAACAAAGTCATTTATCTTTTCTTAAACAAATTTTCTTAGACTCTGAGCTATTGAGTAATTCCCTGACTGAATTCGCTTCAAAGCATTTGAGCTCCAGCGGAAAAAAAGCAATATTGTCACTAAAAATTCAAAACATTTTTGCCTTTTCAAGCGTGTCAAGCTTGAGAGATTTAAGTAATCTGGAGGGTGATGAAAGGACCTGTATTTATGAAAACAGATATTTTTCAATGTTTTCGAGGACCTCCAAAAATGCAGACGGTGCTAAAAAAAGTGACTAAAAATAGAAGCTGTATAAGGGCTGAGAGAAAATTTTTGACCTCATGCCTGGCTGGTGGTAGTATTACTGTAATTGAGGGTTATATACCTTGTAGGTTAATTATAACCGTAGGAAAGGTGTGTGAGGTAATGCGAAGGAATGGCTGAGGTGCAAAATTGCAATTAAGTGGACTAGGGGTGGACCCTTTGGGTTTTCCATGGAAAATACCCTCCAGCAGACATTTTTTCAAACACTAGGCGCCAAGTCTCATGTCAGATGATCGACAAGGACCTTGAGAGAATATAGTCAGGAAAATCTGATAAAGTAGAAAAACAAGCTTCATATGGACTATAAACGCACATACTCTGTACTATGAGCCTCATTTTCCTTTACATATATGTAATATTACGCTAGAGAAACACAAGACAGAAGGAGGAAGATTCATTTTCGTGAAACTATCAACAACCTTGGCTTAATAAACATTTTGATTGCTCTCTGCTATATAAGCATATTATGCTGTAGTATGTGTGTATCGGCTAGGAAACTCATGAATACATTATTTTTGGCTGTAGGCAAAATTTTTACATGGACAACAAAACATTAAATTTCTGTTTGTGCATCACCAAAACTAAAACTGTTTTAAATTTACATAAGCTGTTATTCTTAACGATTGGGTCAAAATAGCAATTATTACAGGCGACTCTTCAGTCTTCTTCCAGGTTGTCAGATTTTAGATTACCTGCCATATTTACAGGTTTTTCAGACTGTTTACACTCTTTTCCCCTGTTTTCAAGGTGCAGTTTAACTATTTCCAGGTTTTGTTTTCTTTAATACACTAAATGCTTCCAGATTCTGTTTTCAGACTTTACTGCACAAGCTCGTCAATCAGCCACTGTGCATGTTCAGGGAAAGATACTATCTCTGATGAAGGCTCTAAAAGCTCCAAAACTAAAGACTTGTGGGTTTTGTTCCAAAAGGCTTAGCCAGGTAGAAATAAGAAGAGCGTCAAGATTAACCAAAGATTACTAGTCTACAAGGAGAATCTACAATTATAATTGATAAAGACGGGTAACAAATATGATGCTCGGTGAACGCGACAATGATAATGATGAGTTTTTCTTTATCCTCCAAAAGACCTTGTGAGTACGTTCGTTTTTATTCCCATTTACAGTAGTAAGCTATAAAGTTTTTTTTCCTGTTTTAACCTCACCGCAACTGTATATGTGATCAAGGGTACTACCAGCATCAGAAACTACAATCTCTATATATATATACTGCTGCCCCTGATTGCAGCTTCACCAGGAGACCCTTCCTAAGATCACCACGAAGGGTCCTGACCGAACTGTCAGATGGTCAACTATGGTTGGAGAAATAAGAGGGGAAGGTTGTCTTCTTTTAGGTTTAATGTTTGTATACCTCTGGTACCTCTGGCCCAGATACACTTGATAGAGTCAGAAGGTCGTTCATCGTCAGGTGTAATTTTGTAAAGGAAAGGTTCCAGTTGATTACGAATATAGAATACTGATGTAGTATGCTAAAACTCCGTTTTAGTATGCTATAGGAGGGTGCGCTGGTGTGTATGGATGTGATTTCTAGTAGCCCGCTATTTCAGGCTCTGCTTACTAGCACACAATTACAACGAAAATCATGTATGTTACAACAAAGGACGAATTGAGCAGAAGTAAATATTACTCGGCTGGCTCTGTATGTAGTTGCCTACAGATAAGTAAAATACAAATTCACAGTTTGGGTTAAGTATACTGTTTAAGGTTACCTCCTATCCAAATTCTCGCTCAGGAGTTTATTGTACTTACATAATCATGATTGTATATGTAGGACGTACAAATGAAATCGAGTAGAAATGAAATGGCACCGAGTGGTATCCCCGTTTTTTACTTTTAATACTTTCTTTTTTTGTTAAAGTTGTATTTGTCTGTACGACCTTTTATCATTATCATCATCAGTAGCTAAAAGAAATCATCATCAAATCAGAAGTGGATTTGAAGATGGACGGTAGTAAGTCGGCTGCACTGGGTACCGTTTTAGATTAGTTCGTATCCTAAATTTTATGCATAGGGAAGTTATTACATAGCAGCTGGGAATAACTTGTTACATGTAGAAAGTATCGTAACAGTCGGATTGACTTGATGCTTGAAATATATTAGCAGCCGGGATTGACTTCAGCCTTACGTAAGGAAATATTATAAATGTGAAGTTTGACTTGAGACTTATTATTAGGAAGTAGTAACAGTTCAGATTGACTTGAGGCTCACTTAAGGAAATAGTAACAGCCGGGATTGACTTGAGCTTACATATGGAAGTAGGTAGAGTTACCTGCAATGCCTCGTTGAAGGGATCTTCAGACACTACGTTATTTATATGTACGTAGTTCCAAATCTCACCTTCCTGGCATTATCAAAGTTGGAGATGAAGGGTCTAAAATTTATTTCTGATCAAGATGCTGCATTACGTGCGGCTGAGGCCCTAATATAAAAGGGTTGGGAGTAAAAAAAGGTGAAAAAACGGACTTATAAAAGGAAACCAGCAAAAAAATTTCAAATTGATTTTCTCATTCGGTTGGACAGGAGGAAAGCTCTTCACACGAAGGCTTCCCTTAGGAGTCCTTTTTGTTTGTTTTAAAGGGAATACTTAGACAACAAGTGGTGGTACGTCGGCTGGCTGGCTGACGGACTTGTTGTGTTGATGAAGCCTCAGGTATGGAGTGTTGGACTGCATGGGGGAAGATGAGGATAGAAAGATCCGAAGGAAATTATTGCACGATCTCTTGACTTTATTGTATAGCAACTGACTTATTGGCTCTTCCAGAGATGTTCCTCCGACGTATGGACATGTGAATATATATTTATGCTGAGACTTAATACCCTTTAAACTAACTTGCCCGTCGTGTATATTAAACATCAAGTTGCTCTCAAGTGGAATCTTTATTTTATACGTGGTCTTGTTCAACATCGACTCTGCTTACACTCCGCTCTGTTTATGCTCCTTAAATCTGGACGAAAGTTGAGAGGGGAGCAGTTGATAAGTATGTAACTGATATGTTTCGATGTTGGTTCCTGTATCGTGGTTCGTTTTTTTCTTTGCTAGCTGTATACATACCTCCTCTGGATCAAAGTCACCAGTCTTGTTTGTTCCATAATCCAACATCATAAACTTATTGTAATGGGTTATGTACGAATTGGACTGTAATATGCCATGTACGAATTGCATTGTTACATCCTATCTACGAATTGTATTGCATTGTTATGTACAATGTGTTGTCATATAATATTTTGTGAACTGCAGTGTTATGTACGGAGGACTGAAACGTTATGTTCACGGTGAGCTCTAATTCTATGTACAAAATGAGGTGCTTTCGCAGGAACAAGTGAATTTGACTGGTATACAGGTTTACGATAGTTATACTTATAATGCACGGCAGCCGTTATGGCATACGCATGGCAGTATCTCCCATATGGGCTACAGCTCAGTTAGTAGTACTTGTCTTATCTCGATTACTCTGTGAAAAACTATGCTGTGTAAGATAAAGAGACGGATCAAATTCTCTCAGTTTTTTGCACATTATTTGGAGAAATTTTATCTCTGGGTTCAACTTGATCCTGTTGAAGGTAAAATGCTAATAGTTGCAAGTAAGGCGGGCAATTATTTATCCGGTTCATTAAATTCTTTCCCTTTGTTCTCCACCGAGAAGTCAAGAGATTATGGGAGATTTGGAGGCTGACGAATTGTATTTACTCATAGTCATGCTGTAACTTACAAGGGAATTACCATTAATTTATCTTCGCAGTGCTTCCTCATTTCCAAAAAGCTTCTTTTTCATAACAGCAACCACAGTTTAGTTTAGAAGTTATATGGCAAAGCACTTTGTTGCTTTGGTCCAACCACTAAGACATTTACATAAGAGCGGAAAAACATGGCAAGCCATTTACAGAGTTCTCTATTTCGTGCTCTGATCCCATCCTTCATGTTCAGCTTCCCTTTATAAAGAAGCTTGTCTCACATATATATCCTTAAATCACGATTCTGCAACTCTCCTGGTGGCAGTAATTAACAGCGCAGTGTAATTATTAATTCACAAGAATTATCACCAGGATGCAATTCTCCTTGCATGTGTGAGTTCATATGCAAATAGAATTTCAGCAGGCATAGGAGAGATTTATGGTTATCAAATTAATTTGGAGTTATATTATATTAGTCGAATTTTGCTTAATCATTTTAGCATACCTTTCTTCTCAGTATTTCCCCCCAGTTTTAGCATAAATATGACTAGTTTTTGTAAGTAAATCATTGTTTGTAAATAATTTACGGTTTGCGCGGCCCTTTGTTTTTTTAAATAATTTGAGCATGAAAAATTCCGTTTCATTATACTACCATAAGATGTTTGACATTTTTCACATTTAATATCTAAAAATGCTTTTTCTCACATCCCACGAACCACCACATTCAATCCATTGTAGATTTGAGCTTTAATGGACAAGTAAGCACGGGTTTGTGGTTGATCAGATGAACTAAGATGAAGTTAAATGACAGTGTATGACATTCTTTCTGAACTCTTGTTCAACACGTTGTTCCGCGTGGAAGTTGGTTTAGAAGTTTGAAATAAAAAGACTGAGACACACACACATACACACAACTTGTTGTATGTGAAAAAGAGCAAGATGACAGAGAGACAGTGAAGATTTGAGTAGAATTGTTTATGTTGACGATGCCTATGTATTGAATGGGTCGTGATATCATCCGAGGGAGAGAAAGATGAAACGAAATGACGAAAAAGTTTGACATGTTGGGAGACGAGCTTACATTCTGATCCAGCATGCAATGTCTGGTTCCGAAAAGGGTCTTTGGTGAACAGACTGGTCAGAAAATCAGTCTCCACAGTAACCTTATTTGGCCACCCAGATGAACGTAATTAGATGCACATCAACATGAACCAAAACACAATCCATTATTGCCATTGTAAAGATCAACGCTTGTGTTATATATGCTGTACAGATTAAAAGTCTGTAAGATCTTTTGGCAGTGTGCTTCAGTCTGCTAGACACTCGTACTTTTACACTATCGATATAAACGTTAAACCAAGTACGTACGTGTTTAGCAGACACACCACATGCAAAACATGTATAATGTGCTTTGGTTGCAAAGAAAAAGCTGCGATGAAAAAAACTTGAACGAAAATTGAGTTGAGTAACCATGGGTCTGTGTACATCTTGGGTAATAATGCTCATTTGTGAAGGGATGGATCCACCAGAGCTATCCACAAGAGTTAGTTTATTCTATGTATAGGTATATTAGATCGTTTTATGATGTGTGTGTTGTTTTACACTGAGATGATTCAGTCATACTAAAGATTTCCCTATGCATAGATTGACCAGATTGTTGATGTTATGTATCAGATCCTCGTCCAACTTGTTATTATAGTTAGATAACTCCATGGTCAACCTCTAGTATTAAAATTTTCTGTGCCAAGTTAGGACTGTGGAAATAAGGGAGGAAATACTAGGGTAGACCAGCTTTAAGGCTCGTCCAGAACTACTGCAGCGAGCGGCAAAAATACGCGTTGGTTATGACCGCCGTTGTTATCTTCACCTGAATACCTGTCATCCAATAATAATAATATAAAATATCAATCTCATTCCTTTCTATCTATCCATCTGAGCAAGTATTGGAACCACACCAAGGAATCAAAGCCACTCTCACATTATATTTCGTTCCAGCTCTCTATCCTATTTGCGACCAGCACTTGTGCAAGACTCGTTTAATAATAATATCATTATTGAATCTAAATTTCATTTAGATCTCAATTCATGTTTCATGTCAATTCTATTTATTTTTCATGGCTTCGATTTGTATTATTTTCCACCAAAAAAAAGACTTTTAGACATCAAATTTGCTATTAAATAGTCTTCCTACCTGTGTTCAACCGTTCTATTGAATGACCCTTTATGTGTATTTCCTTATTGCTCAGAAATGTCCATCATCTCGAGGAACACTTGTTACTCTATCAAGCTACACTCGTACATATTTGTGTTATAGATAAATAATTTATGCAGAACATACATGTGATATGCTTACAGCGCACATACAAATGATCAATCTCCTTAATATTCTGTGACAATATAGTAACTACGGGATTCCTCGTACTGCTTCTAAGTATAATCATACTACTCGGAAGTCTGAATTATATAGTAGTCATGGACTTAGTAACAAGGCAAAATGTCTGTATTGAAAACACTAAGGTTTTGTTTACAGTGATGGGAACACGTTGAAAAAAGACTGTTGACTGCGAGAGCAGAGCATCTATTCATATGATTATCATTTTGGAAAGGAATGTTGATCAGATTTGATAATGTTTTATTATAACTTGCTCCCAAATGGATTTTTAAATCACAAAGGTGCAAGCTTTGCTTTTCACTCCAATCTCATCTTCGTTTCACTCGAGTCTCATCTCTCCGTCATTTCTTTATTTGCTGCATGGTCAAAAAATGCATCGTCGTCTGCTCTGTCTTCTTCATCTCTCTGTCTTTTTAAACTTGGAATGTTTTAGAGGGGTGGAGAAATTAATTTTTTTGTCTGGTTTTTGTTGCTTAACACTGGATGCAGACGTGATAAGGAACACTACTATTACTGCTTAGACGCTGGGTTCCCCATCTCCAACTATAACTATATAAGATTTGAATTAAGGAGCAAGTGGAAAATGTCAAATCGCTTATTTAGCTCCAGGCACGAAAGAATCATTTTAGTTTTGTGACCACAGAGCATATTGGCAGTCAAGTCAGATTTCAGTTTTTGAGATGGTCTACAACGCTTTGGGTGTTAAGTTTCATTCTTGGCTCCAAAGTATCATGTATAAGTTTTAAATATATACGTATGCACAAAACATAATGATGCATCGTAAAATCTGAAAAGCCAGTTCAAGTGTAGAAAAAGCTCTGCGTTACAACTATTATTATTATTGTATTATATGAGTAAGAGTAATGTTCATCAATTGCAGCAGCAGTATATATACAGATTATGTAGGTATGTACATATATGTCATAATAGTTTTTTAAGGGAGACTACAAAATATTTCATGTGATTTTTCACGTTATTATCATATTTCCATTTAAGAAACACTTCATCATTGGTTTCTGTTGTTGGCTAAAATGCAAGCAAAAATAATAAATTTTCAACTCCCTTCATCCTTTTCTTCCTCTCGTTGTCATTTCTTTGAGACCGGCACTGCGAGAGTTACTTACAATTTTTAGGAGGATCCCGATACTCCATTGTTTTTATATTAATTAGTGGTTGGGATAAAAATTTTTATTAGTTGGCGTAAATTTTACACGGAAGTCCAATGACTTCATCGTTCCTGTTACTTCACATATTCTCTATTGTTCAAGTCATAGTTCTCTACGCTTCTAAGGCTTAAACTGTGCGGGGAGCAGCATGAGATTAAGGATGTAAAGTCTTCTGCATACTCCAGTCCGTGGTGTAACTTCAAGTTTTACCAGAAGATATACCCACTGGCTGGCCACTTAGGTAATGTAAGTAGAATATTCCGATGATGGCGATAAGCATGTCCATAAGTTGATGTGGCATCTGATGATGATTTTCCTATAGGGATAGATTTAACTTGTGACCATATCAGGCAGTCTGCATCTCTTGATAGCACTTGGAATGTGAACATTTCAATCTACTACAGATTGTTTTTGAATTCCCTATTCACATGTGTCATAACTCTGCGAGAGAAACACATTCATTTCTCAAGATGCTTGTGCACGGTGAAGGCAGGATCGGATGGAAATTATCTTGGAATTTTCACTCATTTTTCCTCCACTTTTTGTCATCAAGGAATGTCTTGTGCAAGGAAGAGACAAGACTGACAGCAAACATAATACTCTTGGTACATATACATATATTTTCTGATTCATTTGGTTTTGGTAAGTTCATATATAGTAATTTTTAAATTAGGCAGCCCTGCGGATTGTGGTTCACTTGCTTCGTTCTTGCTATACTCATGTTACTATGTTATGTATTTTTTACTACACATTTACACTTTATATATATACATTTAATTTCAATGCGCTTTTAGTACAACATTTACTCATCTCCCAAGATTTAAGATATTACTGTTTTCAAGTCAAACTGTCACAGGGAAATATATGAACCATACTGCTTTTTGTAGAACATAGAGAGTCGCAGCATATTATAATAAATGTTCTTGTCCTTTATGGTTATTGCATATACACCAGTGTTTTATCTACAGGAGCAGAGTAATACAATGCTGGCGTTATTGTCGAATAAAAATGTCTTGAAAGGTTATGACAATTATTCTAATGGTGATGCCCAATTTTTATTTTCCATACCCTGCATCTTCAAAGCTTGTATTATTATATATGAGGACAGCCTTATGTAGTATTATGTATGCATAATCTTGTATTATTATATATGAAGCTAGCATTATGTAGTAAAGACAATGAGGAAGTGTGTGGGAACATGGTTCTCTAAACTTATTTACATCCTTTACGGACACTTTTTGTGTGTTTGGAACTAAATAAAAATATTCTACACTTACGTCGCGAGGTTTCTGTATTGTTCTCTGTCTGTAAGCGTGCATAGGTCCCTTTCTATTGTGCAGTCATCAACATGCATAATCGTATGCTTATTGGGTGTTGTACGACAAGACGCATAGAAACAACAAATCCGACGTGTTCTGATTTATCTCTCCGTTAGACGGTACATATGATGAGTAAAAGTTCGTGTCTAAAAGTAGACGCTATGTGCGTTGTTGAGAAAACCCTCTTAATGCACTGATTTCCTACGCTGCAGACTGCTGTTTTTGAAGATGATACTCCACTGTGGTCAATGCTCGTTTAAGTATTAGTTTTTAATGGAAGAACCAAGTTGTTGAAGCCGTTGTCGAGATTTTTCAAGTTGTTTAGTAGCCAGAGATGCCTTGTAATATATAATTTCTCCATTTACAATTATCTCCATTCACATATATGTTATAGTCAAGGAGGTACTAATGGATTTCCTTGCAAGTAATGTCCTTATTGTTGTTGCCTTACCCACATGATATCTCTTTATAATGGATGAAATTAAATTGCTAGCAAATTCATACCTCTTGTATTATTAATAATTGCGTAATTGGGTAGCGCGCATTCTGCGATAATCTGAGGAACAAAAATTAGAAAATGTAATTTTTCTTGTTCTTATCTTTTAAACGGACTTGTCCAGTTCGTGTAGCTTACTGATACCTGCAGAATTGTTTCCCTTGGGTAAATGCATAATTAGTGCCTGAATATATAAGAAACTTGTAAATTCTGGATCTTCTGACGTATGAAAACCTTGTAGATCCTGTAACTTTGAATGTATGAGAAATCTTATAGACTAAAACTGTATGAGAACTCCATAAGCTCGTCAAATATATGAGATACCTTTATTTTTTGCTCGATTCAAGCAATAATTAGGGATAAATTTGTGAACTGCGTAGGCTAAAAGCAGTCCTAATGCCAGAATGATGAGCATTTGGTTGTAGAGATGCAAAGTAGAGAAACTGTAAAGTTAATCCACAAGTATAATAATTACGGTTGCGAAAACCTTTCAAGATGCCTGATGCTTGAAATCTTAACAAGTAATTAGCATATGAAGTTAATGACAGTCTTGAAATGATGGAGAACTGTTGAACTGACAATGAGCCTAAAACGAGCCTTCACGTGTACATGGATATACTTAACAACATAGCGCTCGAATGCAAACAATGCTATGGATTTTTCACTAGGAATTGAATAATTTATTAAGGGACAATACATCGGAGGAAGATGAAGAGTGAGCACGTTAACTATGACTGTCTGTTGTTCAGTCATTAAAATACACGGACGTCTTTGTCTTGTTGCACGGAAAAGTTTGAGCTGTTCACATTTTAAAATCTTCATATACACTGTT
Organism: Lipothrix lubbocki; assembly: GCA_034696945.1. NCBI lineage: Eukaryota > Metazoa > Arthropoda > Collembola > Symphypleona > Sminthuridae > Lipothrix > Lipothrix lubbocki. The sequence goes on along the minus strand of JAQGAK010001705.1, from coordinate 8,894 downwards.
GTAAAGAATATAGTGGATAATAAGGTATAATTTTTACAATAGTAAAAATGGTATACTTTATTTCATATAATATGCTTGATTATGCACAGAAAACTCTGTATATTTCGAGTCTAGCTATCTCTGTAAGATAATTATAGGTGATCGTCTAATTACATTTAGGCAAAAAACTATTGAAAATCCTTCGATTGACTTACAATCACACTAGGCGTACAATTTTACTTATGAGTGTGCCTGCGTGTTCTTTGCTAATAATAAGGATTTATACTCTACTAGTAATATGTACATTTGTCGTCTGTTAAAACTGTTCTATTCATTTTCTTACATAAAGCTCCACACTAACTTAATTACTTATGTTCATTTCTGTGAACAACGAGTTAAATGGATGTGAGTGGAGCAGAGCGTAGTCAATTGATGAGTACATAAGTAATTATGCGTACATGGATTATAAAGTATGATACATTGCTCGTAGTGTAATACACTGTATTACTGTAAGTCATGGTGTATTGCAATACATTGCACATAACATATATGCAGATACAAGTATACTAAACACTTTAAGCTCGGGTGCGAAAATTACACGGTTGGAGCATTTCAGTCTCATGTCAGTTTGTTCATTTGTGCTAAAACTCTCAAGTCTGGTTTTGGTAAGAGCTAATCATATTATGCATGATGAAGCGAAATTAGCCAAGTTGTTTACGTGATGACCCGAGCTCACAAGTTCTAAACGATGTTAAAGGTCTCATTGTAAAGTAGTAAAGATTTTTCACATGGAAATTGCTACCAACAGACAAGACAGTAATGGTGTGATGAGTGATTTCAAGAATTAGAGATTAGAATTCTCTCGCAAGACACCTTGTATTATTTGCACTGACGGAGAGACTATGAAGACTACACAGTCTATATAACCAAATACTTGATTATGAATAACCCATGTTTTCCTAATGAAAATGCAATCTAGATCTAAAATTTAGTCACGCTATATTCACAAAACTTTGTAGACACTGGTATACTGGGACAAATTTTCAATTCAAATCCAATTTTCTTCCTGCTACCATAACATTTTGCAACGCCACAAAAGACATTTTAAAGGTGTTCAGCCTACATAAGTACAGGTATAGAGCAAGTACACACGCGAAGGATTTTACTTGTAAATTGTATGGTTTGAAGGTAATGCGAGGTGAAATGGAGTCAGATGGAATTAAACGCGGGACAATGAACACCTTCATTTCTCATGAAATTCAGTATTGACAGCAGCGAGATAACAGACTTTACTTTGATCTTACTAACTGTTAGATCTTACATGACATTTATTTTGTACGTGTGATTATGTTTTCCATTGCGTATTCCGTTCGACCGTAATTTCATTTCATGTATTAATTTCACCGAGATTTCAAACTTGATGTATATAACCTTACACTTTAAAGCTGGAATGTACATATTTCACCCAGCGAATTGAAGCATGAAAGTATTTAATTCACGGCTTACAAGTATTTCAATCTATGTTTTAGAAATTATGTCCGCTTTTCACTCTATGTTTCGAACACTTGAAGTTTATCATTCCACAATTTGATACTCTTTCATTCTCCTGTTTGAGATGTTAATGTTTTTTTCACTTGTCCTGTCTCTGATATTAGTGTTTTTCATCCCAAATATTTAATTCATTTCTTTGCACGGATGCTCAATTAAATTAAATCTTGTTCGACAGCAACTGCTCCGCGGCGTGTAAACTTATGGAAAAATAAATGGCTGTAGCATGATTGAGAGAGAACTAAATGGATAATGCTCGGTGTCCAACCTGTACAGTGAGTGAGAGGAGAAATGAAGTTTTCAATTTTAATATAAAACATGACAATGATGTTCAGTATGCACGACAATGATGTCTATATGGTGCAATAATTCCAAACGTCCAATAAGTTGAAAACTAATAGTTCATGCGTGGATTTTCACTCAGCCAGTTTTTTTTCTCAAAATATACACTCTCTTAAAAATTGCTGATCTTAGTACATTTACTTACCTCGCATCTCCGGAGATAACAAACGGTAACAGTAGCTTGTAAAGTATGAAACCAATTGTAAAATAACCAGGACATCATGTAATGTTGGCGATTCTATGTAAAACCCGGCCATTCAGAAAATAGAGAAAACTACTCATTTAATTTTAACAACAAGAACACTAAACTCGGCCAATCGTCGAGAAAAGGAAAATCAAACTTGTTCAGTGTTCGCGAAACAGATCAGAAAACCCGAGCAATATTTACTATTCATAACGACAAACTTTTTCATTATTAGGGACATACAAGTAACTAATCTGAACCTCGAGAAAAAAGCAACAATCCCATCCGATCTGCAAACAAAAAGGCGAACATCAGTTTTCACTTCGAAAGTCTACTCTTAATACACGAAAAGCCAAAAGGATGGGATGAAACAGAGAAAAAAGTACAGACTTGAAACTGAAAAACTCTGTCTTAACAATACATTTAAACTGTATGCACATCATGCATGTATAGTAGTGGTGTTCACTAAAACATTTAATCTTCTTCATCACAAATGAAATCAAGCTTATGGTTGTACTCAGTGGATTTTAAGTACTCACCTTGGCTGGTCAAAAAGAATAATGAAGCAGGATTTCAGGAGTTTATGTCAGACTTCAACACTTTTCTGTCTTGTTTTTACTTCAAGTTTAAAACTTTTTTTCTTTTTTAACATTTTGACTACTTGGCATCCATCTCTTAGGCTGCTCTCAACTCTCCTACATGTCTGTATCTCTCCTTCTCTGTACACTATTACATACTTATTTGAAAACAGATTACAGATGTTACTACTGATTTTTTGCCGACTATAATATTCCACCTATGCTATTGCTATACTATCATGTGGCTACATGCATAAAAGAATTTTTACCTTTTTACTTAACATCCAATTGTTTCCTCGGAAAAATTTCTACGTGTTGCTAATATGGCTGATGATTAAAATTACACTGAATGTTTAAATTCAACAGAGGAATAAAATTCTTCGTTTACATGCTTGAATACTGGATTAGTTTGTCTCTCTTGCTAATTTATACATTCTTATGTATAGGTAAAGGTCCTTCAGCAAGTACAACGTCGTCTTATTGGTGAATACAAGTATGGAATTTCCATATCAAAAGACCCTTCACATAGCATGTTCCTTAAAGCTACTTGACATGGTGCTCAGTCAATACTTGTACATATAAATATAGCTTCACGCATACTTAAATGTGTTCCCCATAGCTTCAAATGTGCTTAAATGTGTTAACCAGAAGCTCAGGCATACTTAAATATACACACTTTGGCTTGAAAGGTACTCAAATATATCGTCCATAAGGTTGAAGCGATGCGAGACATATTTATGTCTACAAATAATGCACTTCACATTGGAATATCCCAAACTTCAGAAGCACTTATGCAAGAGCATAAGAATAATAATGGATTGTTGTGATGGCAATGTTTTCCAACTCACAGAAACCAACTCCAATGGGGAAGCTTAGTAATACGCATCCTCTTGAGGAGAGCGTTGTATATGTAATAAACCCTCATTACAAGGATATTGGAATAAAGGAAACTATTCCTTTTACGTGTCTCCAACATAACATACATACATAACCACTAGAGATCTCCGTCGAATGCATCTATAATGTGTTATAACAATAAGAGTGATTGTGTAACCACCCAACATAAGTTTTATCCGAGAAGCTATAAGCAATGAAATGACACTCATTTGATTGTTTTATAACAAGCTTAATGGACTTTTCAGCACGGAAAATTGAAGTAAAAAAAATAAATGAGAGAGAAATAAGTACTTTGTGAAACCATAGACTCCGCAATGATGCGCTCAATACTGTATTTTTCACTGTCAACAAACGACATGGGATATCAAGTCACGTAGGATTTTGAATGACAGAAACTGGTCGGGTACAAAAATGAAATACTTATAAAGGCTATATCAGCCTACATATAGACGTGCAGATAAGCAATTTACTCTGAGGTATGCACGCTTTATCCTCCCTATACATGGAGTTATGCACACTTCCTCATTGATGATGCATTGAATGCCTTGCTTACCAACAAATTCCTGAACAAATTACATTATTTCTTGGGATTTATACATAATACTTACCTTTAGAGGTTGTAACTGGCAGGAGGATCCAACTTTTTGGTATTTCAACAGCAATAAATTCCCAATTACAATAACAATAAATTCAACTTTTGCCCATTTTTCGCTTTATTTACAGTCTGGCCCCACCGTTGTGTTGCAATTCGCAAAACGGTGAAAGGTCTTGGCTATTCGAGAAACACAATAAAGCCGAAAAATACATTAAAAATCCTATGTAGTCTCAATACCACATAGTCTAATATGTGGTTAATTTTTTAGTTGCTCTTTGTATCTACCTACGTGTTTTCATGTATACTCAATTATAATTGGGCAACTCACCGATTGGGTACACTTTAGGAAATTGAGTAAATAAATCATTTGTTTTTTCAAGCTCAACATCTAAATAAATATTTTAAGTTGATTGTTGGTTGACGTCTCTTGAGAGTAAACAACTGCAGTTATTGGCAATAGAGATTTTTACATTGTATGTACATACTTACAATGTTTTTGTAATTGTGGCTACGTGTGAAACTTTTGCCCTCTTCGTTACTTTAGGGTATTTAAGCTGCTTCATTGTCAGTATTTACGTTGGTGCGAACTTTGTCGTTGGAATTTTAGTTGCTTCAAACTCTATCGTCAGAATTTTTTCGTTCCTTCGAACCCCATTGTCTACTTCAGGCCTCATCGTCAGAATTTGAGTTGCTTTGGATTATTTTAAGTTGACGTTAACGTAGCATGGACTAGTGCGCGTAAGTAACTAAATGTAAAATCCAGTTTGACTGTCTCATTCTCATAGACCATACAGATGATATGGCTAAAGTCCTTTAAAATGCCTTGAGTACCAGCAAATTTTATGTGTTAAAAACAATTTTGGCAAAATTGTTATGGGAAGTGTATTACCAGGACCGCAAATTGAGTTAAGATAGGGAAGAACAGGTGAAAGGCCTGAGGTGTAAGGGAACAATTAGCATCATCATCACGACCCGATACTATACACTCATTACATTTAGAGTAGGAGTTGTCTAACAAGCGAGTGAGCTCCATTGTGCATGCACACTCCTCAATATCCTGCATTGTATTACTTTGAACTTTGTTAGTTAAATAATGATGCGATTTATATAATTTTTAATTTCCCAGAAAAGTCCCTCCAGACGTTATATACCACTACATTCACCTATGTATATGTCGTTATGATATCTCCTTGTGTGCCTTGTAGTTTAAGATGTGAACTCGTACTTGTTTTGTTTTTTGTTCTGCAATGGTCCCATGAAGCCAGAGATTATTTACAACCTTAATTACACTGGAATTTTAATTATTTTACAATCACATTTGAAAATATTGTTCCAACATGATTGTATTATTCTGATATTATCTTATTATTACTATACTAAAATTACTCTATCTATCAATTTTTAAATCTCCAAGAAATAAAAAAATAATTCTCTTACTCTTATTAATGTATTGGCGATTTGAGACTTACAGGTTAAAGCGTTATTTTATGTAAGAAAAGGTTTACAAGAAAAAAAGAACAACAACTGAAAATGATACTTGCATATTGAATTTCGTCTTTGGGTATATAACCATCATTCCAGATTTTATTTTACATTGTTGATTAGAAGCAGAAATCTATGGACTAGAGCAGTGAAGCACTTGCGCATTGTCCACTGGACAACATAAATACGTGTTATTGTATGTAGCAAATGTTAGGAATGGATCATAGAAAGGGGCTACAAAAATGAGCTTGTATCCAGGAGCAATGTTCACCTTTTTGAGACTTTGTTATTCCACCAATTTACAGCATGTTAGTTTCTATGGATTGGTCATGTTTGTATAAAGGAAAGACTGGTAAAAGAGCGAAAAGATTTATTTTATTCAAGAAAATAAGCAATGTAGCTTGATCTTCTGGGTATCATTGAAGGTCTTCAATGCAATCATCTATCTACATTTCAATACCCATTATCCTCCGAGCATGGTTGTTTGTTATGTGTTATGTACGGTAGTAGACATGTGCAGGAGCAGGAATTACTTGGCCAGCGTTCACAATACCCTTAATAGATCTTGGTCTGTTGATAGTGGTAGTATAGTATGTACATTGAATTGTGTATGATGGTATTTTAAACACTGCTCCTTGTTTTCTGCCGTGTTCTAGCAGCACATGAACACACTACATTCATTATATGTACGTATTTGAGAGAGAGAGGTTTGGTTACGGGACGAGTAGCGATAGAATAATTCCATGATTGTTTGTATAACTGTCAGAGGAACATATATGTGCTCAGGTAATGGCAGTGGAACTACTTTTTCGTCCCTCTCTAGCTCTCACAACTATCATGTTGACCACATGAGTTCAAATCAAATTTCGATAGGTATTTCTTAACACGTCCTCTTATCCGTGCTTGTGCTACGAATTGATTACCTATGAGATGAGATCCCAGTGGGGCGAGATGAGATGGATAGCAGAGATAATAGGGAACCACAGCATCTTACGCTTACGCACATAGACAACAGAGCATTACATCAACACAGAAACTACCATTTCAGTGCAATGCGTTACGTGTAAGTCGTAATAATCAGTACTTAAGTGGATAACTGACGTTATAAGGTTGGGTTCAAATGGGTTTCCAAGTGGAGAAAAAGTATTGGTGTCCTTTATGTATGAAATCAAACTTATTGTTCTTCATACGCTGCGTCAAACATAATTGCTCTTCGTACACCGATTCAAACCTCCTTATTGCTTCTTGTGCACCGAGTACTACATTACTGCTCTTCATACACCGAGTAAGCTCTTATTGTTCATCCTGCATTGGTTAAATTGTTGCAAGAGAAAAGCCGTTCATACCTGAAAGAAATCCTTCTCCCAACTTCCAAGTAGTCATACTTAGGAATTAACAGGGAGTTTTTCCATCTCTCCTCTGTTTTGATTTGCTGGTTTAGTAGTTTGATATACTCCAAGCAACAACCAAGCTTCCTTGAGTTCCTCTGTTAGAGCCTTGGTTCTTCAAGAAGATTGACTAGTGATGAGCAGTATAGAGTAAGAGTAATAATATGCCATTTGAGATCAAGCTTAACGTCTCTAATATGCACTTGTGCAATCCGCAACTGCTTTAATATGCACTTGTGTATCTACAATGTGAACTACGTATACCAATACAGTTGAACTGGTATAAATTCTATCTCCTATATCCTGAAGTTGCACAAAGTGTATCTCTTGTCTTGTTGAACTTGTGTCTTGTTGGGTAAATGTATTATGTGTATGACTGAACTTCTGTAATATGTATTAGGTATTGATTCCCGTGGTTGCCCAGTCCGCCCTGCATACATTTTTGAGTCGCTCATTGCAACATTCCTTTCCACTTATATAGTCAGCATATGTGAGAGGTCTATTTACACGGAGTACATATACGGTGTTACCTGGTCAAAATGGAGGATCATGGCTATGGTTGGTCCTGAGAGAGAAGGAGCTCAGGAGAGAGAGATAAGAATGTAAGAACGCATTCCATTCTAGTGCAGATCAGAATACACGATGTGTCTCATGTGTATGTATGCATTATGAGGTTAATGTGTATGTAAAAGACGTGCAATTAAGTTAGTCAGGTTCTTTTCGCTCCTCGTCGAGTTCAATTAGCTGTCGGTCATCATAAATGAGTGGAATGGAGTGAGCAAGCCACATCAAGTGCAACGAGACTGCGTATATTACTAGCTGTATATGATGTTCAAAATGAAATGAAGGAGTCAATGATGCTTTTCTCAGAATTTGATTGAATCATTACTCACTTGAAGTTTATAGAGACTGTTCAAAAAGAGTTTTTCTCTATTATGTCCAAGTCTTTATCCCTCACTTTGTAATCTAACACGTCTCACTCCTTTTCTTGCATGGTATTCTTGGAGCAAAATTGTGTGACGATGGCTCTACGGAGGCCGTTGAGAGCCGAGCAAGCATGAGAAAGTTACATGCCGATAAAGACAAGTATTCAGAGTTAAAATCACTTCCATTCTCTCTAGCGTGATGAGCGACAGTAGATACACACATTGTACACACAAATCCACAAAGCCTAGTAGTTTCATGGAGAATACAAAAAAAATTTGCACAGTCACTATCTTCTTCCTCATTGTTATCTCCTTTTGTCCATCAATTCCTCCTCAACATGCTCTTTCATCCGTGAATACAATTCCACTTGAGTTTATGTTTTAATCAGTTGCAATGTACAAGGGATTTGTTGTTGCAGCAATATTTTTGTCCATTAGTTCCGTAGGAAGTAATAAAGCGTTTTCCGCTTAAACACTTCCAGTAAGGCTTTGTCTTTCTTCATGACATTCAATAATTTTTCACCTCCATTCAAACTTATCATCTTTCTGCCAAATTTTCAACGCACAATTGGTTTAACATGGAATGAATGAAAACCAAAGCTCAGAAGCAAAAATTCTTGTAGAAATCAAAGGAATTCAAAAAGTGGAAACCTTAAAGTTTTCATATCAGTGACTTATATTGACTTATATTCGTCCAATGTTTTTCAACAATCTTGCTTCGCGGTAATTCTCCTTCCTCGCGTGCATCTCCTTTAGGTCATACGTATATCTACATATATGTGATTTATTGGAATGGGACTATGTATATGATTAGTAAATTTCTAAACCATCAGCTCTTAAAGTTGTTGCCGCACGTCGTGGCATATGAAGCAGTAGAGTTCCGACAAGTTCAATTCCTGTACTCAATTCCCAAGTTCAAGTCAAGTCCCAAGTCAAGTCCCAAATACCACCAAAAAATAATTGGGAGTTGTCAAG
>JAQGAK010001704.1:0-27784 GCA_034696945.1 Lipothrix lubbocki | reverse complement strand
TTTAACATGAGGACCTCGCAATGAACATGATTTAGAATCGAACAATTAAGTTAATATAATATTTGTCCTACCATGGTGTCCATTATCCCACAGTCTGCGTCAACCCATGGTGCCATGGTCTGCGTCATTCCATGGTCCCATGGTCTTTGTCACCGAATGGTGCCATGGTCTCCGTCATCCCGTAGTCCCATGTTCGCCGTCATCCCGTAGTCCCATGGTCGCTGTCATCCCGTAGTCCCATGGTCGCCGTCATCCCATGGTCTCCGGTATCCCATGGTCTCCGTCATCCCGTGGTCCCATGGGCTCCGTCATCCCATGGTCTCCGTCAACGCGTTGTCCCATGGTCTCCGTTATCCCATGGTCTCCGTCATCCCATGGTCTCCGGTATCCCATGGTCTCCGTCATCCCATGGTCTCCGGTATCCCATGGTCCCATGGTCTCCATCCCATGGTCTCATGGTCTCCGTCATCCCATGGTCATGGATGGAAATTTGGCAACTTTCCGTCATCCCATGGTCTCCGTGTACATGGGATTTTCCCATGTATTTTATATACACCCCTTTTTTCGCTTAAAAATGGCCAAGAGGAACTCAATTTCACAAATGGATAGAGAAAAATTAGTGAACGAATATTGCTAATGTTTAACTAATCATAAATGTAAAATTACTTAGACTTATAGGGGTAAAGTATAGCTGTACAGCTTGGTGCGTAAGCAATCATCAGTTGAAATTAAATTACGTTGATGTTTTGATATGCGCAATGTGTGGTGGGAAAATGGAGTAGCGTCATTCAAAAACCAGATTTCTCAATCCGCTCTTCTCATATCGTCTACATACATGAGTACTTGACATATGAAAAGAAAAAGAAATGTGCTGACTTGACTATGAGGTACCTGTTTGCAAGCCATCCTATAAAAGAAATTAAAATATTTCCTTCGTGCATTTAACGAAAGTTAACAGCAACGTTCAATGTAAACTTGTCTGATTGTTTGACAAAGATTTTTCCTTTATTCAATCGTGTTCTCTTACATGGAACACATTGCTGTAAGCTCCAATTAAATTATTCCCATTCATTCCAATTTTCTACAAGACATTTTAAGCAATTTTGATATGCTAATAAGCACACTTTTTCAATACAATTGTAAGCCATTATAAGCAAATAGGCAATTAGTAAGCATTTGTTAGACAACCATTCGATAATTAATAACTCAAAGATGAAATGTTCATTTGTTTCGTTATTTCCGATATTATTTTATTTTGTGGAAGTTGGGTGCATTCAAAATCAAGTGATTCCCAAGCCAAGGGTTTACGAGGAGGATCCAATAGTGACAAATTTAGTGAATAAAGCTCTTTTGGAAGCAGATCGGACAGTGCAGATTCACGAACAAAATAAAGCAGAAGGTGATCAACTGAAACACGTGCATGTGTTCGGTGCAAACTCATCCCACAGCTACTGTAAGTTTACTTCTGTCACAGAGAAAATTGGTAGGGCAAGTAATGTAAATCTGCGTGCTTACGAAATTCTGACTTGGCGCTACAGCATGCCGAAAAGAATGGCGATTAAATTGTTGTCATCCAGGCTGCCCGATGTTTGTCATCGTCAAGTTTACGACTGTAATTCGTACTCAAAGTACCGAACCATGGATGGCACTTGTAACAACTTGGAAAATCCATTGTGGGGCTCCAGCTTTACAGCTTTTGATAGGATCGCCCCACCTGCTTACAGTGATGGTTATAATTCCCCCAGAGGAGGTTGGGCTGATTCCAATTTGCCAAATGCAAGGATCGTCAGTGCTTCTGTACATTATGATTATATATCACCAGACCCCAGAATAACTAATTTCATTCCTCAGATAGGTCAGTTCCTAGATCATGACTTAACACTAACACCCGAGGGAGATAAAAGCTGCTGCTCAAAGGCGAAGGATGTAGACTGCTGGCCTATTCAGATTTTCCCCAAGGATCCATTCTATTCTCAACTTCGAGTACCTCAAAAGTGTATGGATTTCACGAGATCCACTCCCTATTGTTTCCCTGGAACGACGGGCATTCGAGAGCAGTACAATATTTTAACCGCCTTCGTAGATGCTTCCATGGTTTACGGTTCAGAGCAAAGCAGGGCCAAACAGCTGAGGGAGTTTTCCGGAGGAAGGCTTCGTTCACACCATAAAGATAGGAAGATGATGCCGGAGGTTCGACAAGTTCGAGATGCGACAGGTGAAGGGATTGAGTTTATGGGCTACTTCATGGGTGGAGATGAGCGAGTTAATGAGATGCCGGCTTTAACTGTCATGCACACCTTGCTCTTTCGAGAACACAATCGCCTAGCTAGTGCTATAGCAGTTAGACGGCCACTCTGGACCGATGAGCAGATCTTCCAAGAAGCACGGCGAATATTAATTGCGGAATGGCAAAATGTAATCTACGGGGAATACCTGCCCATCATCCTTGGAGACCAGATTATGGATCGCTATGGGCTGACTCTGACACACGATGCGTACTCCACTTATGACTCGCAACAGGATCCAACAATCTTCAACGCCTTTGCCACTGCTGCCTACCGCTTTGGTCATACTTTGATTAACGGACTAATAAGATTAATGGTGGGACTTCGAGATATTGGTTCATACCGAGTCAAGGATAATTTCTTCGATGAGACCCAAGTCCTTCAGCAAAATGGTGCTGGCTTCGACTGGATTCTAGGTGGCCTTATGATTCAAAATTCTCAAACTTACGACCCCTTTGTCACAGAGGATTTAGGAAATTTTGTTTTAAGGAAAAAAGAGGCGGATTTTGGTGGGGACTTAATTGCTCGAAATTTACAGCGCGGGCGTGAGCACGGACTGCACGGGTACAATGTCTACCGGCAAATTTGTGGACTACAGCCGTTAACAACTTGGGAAGTCACACCCAGCGAAGTCCGCCCTGAGGCTTGGCAACGGCTCCGACAACTCTATGCCATTCCTGCTGATATCGATTTATTTACTGGTGGTTTAATAGAATATCCTGTAGTAGGCGCTATATCTGGCCCAACATTTAATTGCTTGAAAGCTCGTCAATTTGCCAGACTTAAACATGGCGACCGTTACTTTTTCACTCATGGAGGACAAGCTGGCTCTTTCTCGCAACTACAATTAGAAGCTCTTCGACAGGTTACCCTTGGTGACATTATATGTCAGAACAGTCACGTCACTATGACAACATGGAATGTTTTTAAAGTGCCAGGAATCGATAACCCATGGTTATACTGTAATGATACACAGCGTGGCTACTTAAACATCGACTTGCTTTTATAAATCTTTTCCATCTTCTTTTAACCTGAAGTTGAAGCTCAAAGAAGCAATAGTGATAGCAATCAGAAAACTTCATGACTGACAACATCAAATTGCTGGCCATATAAATATAATATGCATTTAATACCAAATACCCTTTACGTACAGAATCTGTACCATGATTAATAAGTTTGATCGAGTTAACCTGGTGAGTACAAACTATGGAAGATTTACACTTCCTGTATAGCACTGTTAATAATTACTTAAACCAGGTGCTGGAGCTAGCTTAGTTGAACACAGCGTCGCCGAAAGTACCTAAAGTACCAAATTCTATCCCTTCAACACAGTACTTGGTATTTTAAGACTCTTCGCCATGGATCTGTTTTTAAATTAGGAAAAGTTACTCTTATAATTTCACGAAACATAATAATGCATAGATAGAATGAACTGTATAAATTTTGTTGTAATCAAGAAACCGTTGAAGTTTCAACTTCAACCGTTAAAAGTTACAAGGTTGTAATTAATTCGTAAATAATTTTTATGCCTGTAGCTATTAATAATATTATTGAATTTTGCATCAGACTGAAATTTAAAATATTGAAAACGTGTGTGTGCTATTTTGACCTCTATTCATATATGTAATTAACATATTAGTGTAACTATAATATAATTATATTGTTCTTTATGTTTTTTTACTTTTGGATGCAATTCCACATCCCTTCACATTTTATATTCACAACAGATCCAGTCCAATACTAATTTTTTGTGAATCTTGACTGTTGTTCTTTTTGTAAAAGCTGCTGTAGTGTTATAATAAATCTTATCAAAGCAACTTTCTTCTTTCACGTTGATTTCGTGTGTAAAAGCAAGTTGCAACTGCTGTTGTATTGCATACAATAAAATGATGTACTTGAATTTCAACTTGAAGATGTAATTTATGCTGTAGTAGTATAGGTAAGGACTGATCCACTTTTATTCAATCAGGATTGCTTATATATGTACATATAGATTAGCTATATAGTATAGTTATTTGCAATTCTAGCCTGAGCAGTAGAACTCGTAATGTTCGTATAATGTACACGGTGTATCCAAAAGTAGTATGTAACCAAATAAGTTTCACGATAATCTTTAAGCAGCTTTTTGCAAAGATCACTGACGAAGCGACTCCTACGTGATTTCAACTCCTAACCCATTACTTAATAATTTGTCCGACTTTTGCTGAAATCCTCTTCGGATCATATGCACATTGGCTAATGGCTAATATGTGTACCATCTTTAGTGAGTATATTTTTTTGGGAAACATGAATATGCAACAATACATAAGACAAATATGGTGACGTGTGTCGTTGAACTTTCAGATTGTTTACAAATAAAGAAGGCATTTATGAGAATAAATACAAGTCTGTGGGTTTGGATTGGAACGGATGGAAAAACCGGCAATGTTTGTGTGGAGTAGAGAGTGGACAGCAACAGCACACTTTCCCTTTCAAAAACATGTTGAAGTGTGAAGAGCAGGTACACATCGAGATCTTAACTTACCACACAGGTGTAAATAGATAGTTGCACTCGCACTCACCTACATACAAATCCCACATTCTGGCACACACCGCAAGTATATACACACCCAACTATTTTTTCATTACTAAACATTAAGTATAATATAATAACACACTTCTATGTTATAAAAATGCGTACACACATTGATTTTTGGTATGATTTTTATTTTTTAAAATTAATAATAAATTCAAATTAAAAAGAATATCATTATAAAATTATTAAATAATTTTGGTCTGTTAGGAAAAAGTTCTTACGGATCAGCAGCCGAAATGGTTGGAGTAGCGGTAAAATTGTAAATAAATTTCATCTTGTGCTAATTGTGATTGGAGATTTGTGATGAATTGTACCGGATTCCTGAAAATAAAACAAAATATACGAAATTAATCAATTTATAAATAAAAACTGGGTACCTTTAGTAGCTGATCCGAATAAATTGTGTTACCATAAATAACGCTGTGCGATACAAAATATTGTTTTTAATTTATTATTGTAACTTTACATCTGTACATATATGGAAATTACATAATATATTTATTTACTAAAGTACTAAATACTAAGCAAAGATTAATTTTTCTTTCGTCTTTGGCAACTTAATAAGACGTACTTTAATTAATTTATAGGTCGGTAATTTTGTAAAGCAATACTGGATAACCTTATGTTTTTACTTCGTGTATATCGTACTTTTGCTTTGCTTTTCTTGCGCGTTCTCTTTTTAGGTTCCCGTCCGTAGGATAGGGACCTATTGAATCATTGGATCGTGTCTGTCCGCATGATATATTTCGAACGAATTGGCACACGCATTTAAAATTTGACACACGTGTAGGCACAAGGTCAAGAATGTTCCGTATTGAAATTCAAGATCACGGGTCAACGGGGTCAAAAGTTATGACATTCTGCAGTTTTGCATGTAATTCATACGAGAAGTACGCATGGTATTCTATATTTGTTTTTTTGTTTTCTTTATTCAAGTGTCAGTAGATCCAAACATGTATAAGTTTTCATCCAGCACAAAGACAAATTAGACGTTAAAACATAATTTGGTTAAAGTACATATTCAGCATAATTTACAAGAACAAAAGCAAGCCGGGTCAAAGCAAATATACAGCAGTTTCTATTTCTATGAAGTCATATCGCGACTACAAGAAATAATATAATTGTTGGCTGTCTTTAAGAAGGTTCCAAAAACGGAGAAAAATCCTGAGGCCAGTGCTGACTGCAAATCAATATGAAGTACAACACTCCCAGCTAAAAGGCGCGCAAAACTTCCATCACAAACAGATGTGCTAATTTTTAAACTCCGGAAATTTCATTTTTTCAGGGTACTTTTGGTGTTAGTTGTGAAATAACCAGATTTGACAATTTTGAAATGCCTTGCGCTATATGCCTGCCCTCAAAAATGTGCCCGTGGGCATGCCCAATATACAATGCCCACGAAATGTCCGGCATTTATAGCATATTAGGCAGGCACTTTGGGCATTTGCCCAAATATTTTCAAAAAAAATCTCATATTTTGAGGATTAACTTAGCGAGCTAGTGCTTTCTGGAACTGTGGTTTCAGTAAAGAAATCTTTTGAGCAAATGTTATCGGTGATTTAGACAATATATGCGACAAGTGTTTCGCAAGAATTTTTGCCATGTAGAAATTCGTTGTGATCACAGGAAGGAAGATTTATCAAAATCCGGCAAGACTTTGTTGCAGAAGACGAATATTAAACGAGTCTTAAATAAATTGATAAGTAGGGACTAGAGTTCCGACAAGTTCAATTCCTTTACTCAATTCCCAAGTTCAAGTCAAGTCCCAAGTCAAGTCCCAAATACCATTAAAAAGCAATTGGCACTTGTCAAGTCAAGTCCTTAAGGACTCAAAATGTAATTGACTTTTCAAGTTCAAGTAAAAATCAAATTCAATTACCCAAAAGTAATTGACGCAAAATATCAAGTTCAATTACAATTACCGAGTTCTCCAGGACTTGACACTGAAATTGCGGTACTTGGTACTTGACATATTTTACATTCTTGTGCGTCTCGCTCATACTTGCAGAGAGTGGAATTATATTCACCATACCTGATTTATTATTGAAGTACATAAGCATTTCTTTTCAGTCCCATCTAATAAAATCGGTGTTGCACCTTGTTTTGTTTCTTTTTTTGTTTTTTAAACAAAACCGTGTTTCTACAAACAAAACAAACGATTTTGCTTAAAAAATTTCAAATTCAAAAGTTTTATTTTTCAGTTTTGATAAGTGTTATACGTGTTAAGTGCATGTTCAGTATGTGAAATTATTTTTTCAAAAAATGCTGTATTTTTAGAAATTGTTTTGTTTTTACAACAAAACAATTCCCAGATTTTGTTTTGTTGTACTAAATTCAAAACAAAATCCGACAAAGTGACAACACTACTTGTATTTTCTAAGCTTAAGCGTTTAAGTTAAGATCTGCAGTTGACCTGTAGGACCTTAACCATGAAAAGTCCTGAATTGGACAAAACTTAGTATTTTTTGACCAAAAATAGTGTTAAAATCTATATTTATTCAATTGTATCCTATCAAATTTATTTTTCTTCTTTTTTCCAGTACTTGCAGGTCATTTTACTGCATTTTATCGGCGAAATATCAAAAAGTACCAATTTCTTTGTTGAAAGTATAAAAATGGGTACTTTAGGAACCTTAGTCGACGTTATGCTAATTGATTTTTACGGGGAATGATGAATTAGTGCAATTAATTATGGTACTTGATTTCGGTACTTGATTGCCAAGTTCAAGTACAAGTTCAATGCCAAGTTCAACGACCGATTTTTGGTCAATTACTCGAGTCAATTTCGGGAATGGATTTCGTACTTGACTAAGATACTTGACTTGACATTTTGGAATTGATTTGAGTCAATTACAAATTCACTATTTAAAATGCAATTGAAACTTGACTTAAATTCAAGTCCCAAGTTCAATTACCATTTGGAATTGACTTGTTGGGAACTCTAGTTGCGACATTTGTTCGAATATATTCTACCGCACAGATGAATTGAACAAATAACCGGAGAGTGCACAATGGTGAACAAAAGTAAAAACAAAATTAACTCCGGCATTAACATGTATAAAGTCGATGGAGGTGCGTTAAATACAGACCTAAAAGTTAACAATTTTACTGGGCTGACGGCGTTTTAGTTATTAATAGTCAATGATCGACCATATACTTTCAATCGAATTGAACACCAAATTAACAATCTTAAACGATATCTCATCAACCTTATGCTCAAAATAAAGGAAATAACGCGTAGAACCCAAATATTACATCCGTTGCATCGAAATCACAACTTATGAAAAATTGGTATTGGTGGGATCAAATTTTGGCATGTTACCCTAAATATACATAACACAGACATAACACATGTTGTAATTGACCTATTTTTGTCATGTATAGCTTGTTAAAATCGTATTGTTATGGGCTTTCAAATAAGCCATCATGCGCTGTTTTAAAGTGAACATTTTGAACTGCTGGTACTAAAACGCGCATTTCCCTTCTCTAGATACAAGCTTTAGACCGCTGTATCTCCGAAACAACCGAAAAAATAGGAAATAATCAAAAGCGGGTTTCCACACACGATGTGTCTAGTAAATATGGACTAAAATTCATTGCCGTAGCGACTTACCTAATTCGATAGGTTTTCTTGTTAGTTTAAACCGAACTTTATCATATATAAATTTCCCACTAGCTAATTGCAGATGTAGATTTAGTTCCACTTAGTTTGGATAAATTTTTCTGAATTTGTTTGTAATTTTAGCTTTTAGTGGTTTTTCGGGTCATAAATTTCGTAAGGACTATAAGTAAGTGTCGGATATTCTAAAGGTTGGGAACTACGATAAAGAATATTTGCAAATAATTGCACAAATAAAGTAATAGAATTGAATTTGATATTGTGATGGCTTTTGATGAGGTTGTAGTTGTGATGTAATGTATGCAGATGTAATCAAGTAAATTTGTATACACACTTTAAATAATATTACTATACATAGTATATGCTTTATTTTTTAAGTGCCCTGCTACTTTGGATTGGTTAAAATGAAATAATTTGGCATTACTTTTTTGTGTATTGTCAATTTGTCATCAGATTTCTACCCCTGTATTCCATTAAAATGTACATTGGAGACGAAATGTAGTTGAGGTATATAAGATATAACTTTTGTATGTACAGATCTTATAATTGCGCATCTTAAGAATTAACAACCTTTGCGTTCATAACTAGCTCATTCATATGTTAAGCACAGTTGAATAATTGCTTTCTGAGTACTTTAGCAATTGACGTTGGCATCGGATCAAATTTCACGTGATGGTTCACGTATTTAATGCATTGAGAACTTCTCGTTTCTTTTATCCGGTTATCATTGCAATAGTACTGCTGGAAATTTTTGTTTAAAAGTCGGACATCATTTAGTTATTTATGCCATTTTGCAAAACCACGCTAAGGTTTTTAACGTAGTTAATTCAAAAGTACATTTTGTGAAATAGTATACGTATACATTTTACTAATAGGTTTTACAAATTTAATAATTCAAAAGCCAAACCAGCCCTAGGTGAAACTAGTTCCAGCCGCTCATGTAAAAAATCTCATGTCTTTTGAATTCAATGGCTTTGTACAATTGCAGCATCATACAAGCAAACAGATGTGAAATATATTATTTATTTGTAAATATGTTACATACAGCATAGTTTCATTTTTTAAATATCTACAATCTTTTAATTAAGTTACCTGATGTTTTGGTCTACACAGCGAAGCTGATTTTTCGCATTTCTTTTTCGAATTTAACATCCACAGATGTTGAAGTAGATAGTTTTGGTAAGTCATATACTGGATTCAACCTTACGTAACTGATACTAGACGACTTGAGAATTAAAATCTTTGAGACTGCTGTAGGACGGCATAAGAAAAAGCAGCTATTAGTTTTGCCTGCTGAGGTTGCTAGTGGTTACTTTATGCACTCGGCGTTGTCAAAAAGATTATTGCAGGGTTTTTGGAGATGATGAAAATTTCCAAAATTACGTGAGGAAGAAGTCAGTAACTGATTTGAATAATATATCTATAATCTATAGAATTTGTGTATACACATATATACATTGCCCTTCGGCTTTGTTTTTGTTTAAAGCTTTACACATTTGTATTATTAATTGTAGCTCCGTGGTTTAGTAACAGATTATCAAAAGGACAAAAATGCTTTAGAATCAGAGGTACAAAATTCGCTGAAGTTGGAAAACTCTCTGGTACAACTATACTGTTCCCTTCATCGCTTTTCATTGTGATGTTGCACTTGACATCGAGTCGGATATACATTTTCACATCCTACAAATTTATTAATTTCCTCCTGCGGCAAAGAATTCTCAATTCTTTTCCCTACGTATTCCAAATCTTCTGGAGTACAACAGCTTGTTTTCAACCGCTAAAGAGATGCACGGAATTCCTGTTGTTCCTTTGTATCGCCTTTATGGCGGAAAGACTTTTGCAACATAATTACTTTTTTGAAATAAATGTACATTTCATACGATGTCCAACCAATTCTACCTGGATTAACTTCCTTATATGTAAATAAACTTTTGTCGCCACGCGGGCCCAACTGAAATATATCTCCTAAAAGACATATGCTTCGACCAGCAAATGGTTTGTTACTATTCATATAATCAAATTCTCGTTAACTTTATTCAAGGAGGTAAAACAATTGCTGACCGTCAGTTGAAAAATCCTCAATAAGTATAAAATGCACTGGACAAAATCGATCTGGACGTGGAAATATATTACGATACTAGATACAAATAGGGTTGAACATTTTCGTCTAGTCGAATAGGCTATTGCAAACCTGAGAGATAGGAAAGCCCTTGGACATTATTAACAGACTCCAGTGGAACTTGCAACAATATACAAAAACTCAGGGTGGTTACAAAAATTATAGTTGAAGAATTAAGTTGTGTAGCTACTGTGCTTATTCCAGAACCTGCAAAACCGTTAGCAATAAGTTTTACAGGAGTCTAAAGTTGCTCATGTAAAGGTTTTGCAATATAAGTTCAATTATGTTCTTATCGTTCACACCGTAAATTATTATTATTATTCCTCTAATTTAACCAATTCAAAAACCAATTGCTGCTCACGATCATTTCTATTTAATACGATATTTTCTATTATAATACGTAATGCATTATTTCTTGAGCTTTACAGTAGTCATTACATAAAAAATCTCACATAATCAGCAGAATAATAATACAAATTTTCAAAAATTCGAAACATTTGGCGCTACATTTAAACTACATTATATGGAAATTTATCAGAGAAAAGAGGGTGAAGGTTGCAATTAACTGTAAATTAGACCAGAAGTAGTGCTTATGGGAAAGGTAAAAGACTCGATCCTTAAGTTAAATTAAATTATTTTGTCTAATACAAAACTTACTAATATTAATAAACTAATATTATTATAAATAAACTTTCTAATACAAAAGATTCTTAACTCTACGTTGAGGAAGAACACAAGTTGTGTTCGAAAGCTACGCAATTCTTAATAAAGTTTACGAAATCTTCCACGTAATCGTAAAACATGTTTACATTACAAAACTTCCTGTTATTTATTTATCATTATTTTAAAATAGAATATTGTCTGCAAGCCAAATTTGCATTTGGTGTTTACGTGGTAGTAGAGATAGCCGGATCCTAAAGATATCCGGGATTCTATATATAAGTATATCTCCTGGGTTTGGACCCAGGAAGTTTGAATGGAAGTTTGAATTTTGTCCGGGGGATATCTTTCGAATAAATACGGTATGTATATTTAGCAATGAATTACATATAGTTTGCCTCTGAAATATAATTCGTCCAAAAGTAATTGTTGAAAAATTCGTAAATTATTCCGCACCTCATAAGTTCCGATCTATATTATGAATAATATACAGTAAATTGTATTTAATAAAGTATATTGTGAAATAATTAAAAATAAAAATAATGAAAATATTTAGAAGAAATTAAAATGATGAAAATATTTAGAAGAAATTAAAATGATGAAAATATTTAGAAGAAATTGAAAATAAAAATAAGTATCCCTAAAACTAGTAGTAGAGAATTAATAAAAATAAATAATGAATTACTTTTTGAATAAGCAATGGAATTGTGTAATTTTTGATTTTTGATCAGCGCCAGCTATTGTAAGTATAATTTGCTGAAGTGATTGTAAAATTTGGTTAATTTATTTACACAAATTTTTGATACACAGTTCTTAAGGTGGGAAGCTATGCAGGGATAAACTCTCACGCAGAATCATGCGGAGCGGTGGTTTTGAAGAACACTCTGGAATTATTCTTTTTAAGAAGCTGTTGTCTCCTTCCACTTCCTCAAAGCCACTGCTGGTTCCGATCATGACACAACTCCGGAGCGGGTTCAGATTTACAGAGGCATGCAGCCATCGTGTATTTACATAATAGATTGAGTTTAGGGAAAAGTTCACTGGCAACAGGGAAAAGATAAAAACAAAAGTTCGTCGGCTGTTCTTGTGGCAGTCTCCTCTGTTTAACTGAAGAGAAAATCCTTCCACGGATTGATCACATAGTTTGCTGAGTACATACCTTAGAGTCTGACAATCCTTGATGCAAACGGTTCAGGAATTTCCTCTTGAATTCTATCCCAACCAGGAAATCCCATTTCAAAGTATGTTTAAGTATTTTAATATTAGTAAATCAGATTTTGGCTATAATATAATCAAGTTGTATCTGTAGTTGCAATATATTAATTTATGTGGAGGTGACAACAACTACCACATAAAAGCATTTGGGATAAAACTGACGTGTAATTAAATTTACAATATTAAACGATCATATTAGTATATGTATATTTTCATAGACAGTTTTGCTTCAATTTGAGAAAATTCTTATTATTGCAGAAATGTCGGCCGAAAATAGCACTTTGGAAAATTTGAAAATAGTTCGATTCAACTTCAAAACCTGCAGGCTGCCACAGCGGATACATTTCAAGAATTGCTCGGAAGTAGCGGCTGATGCTTTCAACAGCTACATTGCAAACAAATCAGGTTTCAAACAATTAACTCTTATCAAATATAAATAATTTTCAATACAAATTGAACTACAGCTAAAACTCCTTACAGCGGTACCCGATAAATCGCCAACATTTGACCGTTATAAAGAAGTGCGTTTGCATTGGGGATTCGCTATAATGGGACTCTATAAAGCTAAACTCCCTATAACGGCCTAATAAATCAAAGGTAAAGGAGGAAGTATCACTTTAGAACAATTAAATTATTTATTTCCCTATAACGGCCTGCAGTTTTTCTGCTTTAAAACTTTACATTACATTTGGACGTATAAAAGCACTTCTATATACCGGTCAAATTTTGCCGCTTTATAAGGTGCCGCTATAAGGAGTTTCCATTGGAATTTCCGTTCTCTCTCTATACGTACACAATATTAACAACTTTAGATTGACGAATAGAGGTTTTTGTTATACGATTGAACATATTCTGGGTACTTCACAGAACATGTAGAAAGCGATATCCAATTATGTCCTCTGAGTAGGAACTATGAGTTCAATAAAGATGTCAGCTGTAGCTTTATTGCGCGGGAGCTGGCAGGCGTGCTCGGGGTAAGTCAATCATGTTACGTATTGCTTACACACATATACAAACCTAAAAGTCGGAAACTCGCAGATTCCAACTAATTTCCATCTTCTATAAAAAACATACCTTTTTCCAAAATCTGTAAAACTGGGCGTAGAGCAATACGTCCATCGAAAGCTTCCTAAATCCTAAGAGCAGATTTTGGATCGAATGTTCCATTTTCAAAATGTTGACTCATTTATATGGGGGAAATTCAAACTTTTGGCCATATAAAAATGTGCATTTAAATTCGTTGTAGAATCATTGAAAAAATTTAATAGAAAATTAAACTTGAATGATTGCTGTGAGAGAATTTTGACTACTGCAAATACTTTTGGTGAGGTTGAGATGTAACGTAATGAAATTAATCATATTTTTCCAAAGGAAAATAATAAATTCGATAATTAATTTAGGGATGTAGTATTATGTTTTTAAATTAATACAAAACCTAAACAAATATCGATAGTAGAGTTGAAAGGTGGGTTATCTCCATTTATCTTAAATGTAAGATGGGTTATCAACCACCTTTTTCTGAAGCAAAATAGGTTAACTCCAACAATCCTAACAACGCTTTGATTCAATACAATTATTATTAGCTGTAAATGCCTTGGGATGTCCATTTTGTATTACATGGTTTTTTATGAGCGAAATTGGAGCTAATCCACTTTGCACCAGCATGATGGTCTTGCATTTATAAGAAATAGAGACAACCCACCGTTCACCTCGAATAACGATACTTACAACCATACATTATTTTAAACTGCACGTTAATATAATGGTTTTTCATATAAATTTCATATAGTTAAATAATGATTATAGGATAATTCCACCTTTGAAAGCTCCGCCAGCCCTTTCATACCATATATTCTATTTATTGGTTGTATCCTCTGCATCATTTCTTTAATCACCATTATTGGCTTGTACATCTGCACAAAGTAAGCCGCTGAGGATTAAGCTTCTATAGCTGTCTATTAAGTAAGATAGCTATTAAGGATCGTATAATAGTAAGGTTATCTCGATCAATGGCGTCGCGATCGACACACGATGTCGTTGTTCAAGTAGCAACAGATATTTCAATAACTTTGTATAGTAATACATTTCGCTCTTTGCCCCAACTTGCTTAATTTCGTTGCATATCTTGCATTTGCAATTTTAACTTTTTTTTACTCCGATCGTATAGGAAAGAGGACATCCAAGGTATAGGTTGCAGGGGTAGTTTTTGTTTTTCAATATTAAATACATTTTTAATTGACTACAAATGAACTCGAGTTTGGACATCATGTTAAATCATCGCTAAATATGATTTTCGCGCACTTTGTTACTTGGATTGCGTTGTAAGTGTAATGTAAGTTTGGCTAGGACTTACACACTTCCAATTGATGTATTTTATTACATACTTAAATCAAATGATTCCTCATACAAATTCCCATACAAATGAATCATCGATTATAATTTTATACTATTATATCGATAAATTATTATTTCTGACTCACAACATTATTAATTTACAATAATAAATAAAATTATCCACAACCATAAAGCTGCTTCAAAAAATAATTGTAATAATTCCGATTAACTTAACTATATATTTTAATATTACTTTTCGATAATAATATTACTTCTAACCCTTTAAATCCTTTCTACAAGAGTCATCATTCACTACTAAGCACTAATGTTCAAGAGCAATTTCCCCAAAACAATTTTTAATCGAAAATAATTTTAATTTATAGAATGAAAAATAAATAAAATAAAAAAAAATATTTCGCTGAGTTCGTGTCCTTTAACAAAAATCCTTTCACTTTTTTCGCGAACTAAAGTTAATTTTATCACGAGGGAAAGTACAAAGTACTGCAAGCTCTTACTGCGAACGTAAGCGGAGCTTTCTCAAAAAGCCCCAAGACGGGTGTTTTCTACAATTTCTCGCAGAAAACTGGGGGAATCGGAGATTTTCGAAAAACCAAACACCTTTTTACGAAAATCAAATACCGAAACGCATCTCCACCATGTAAGTGTAATGTAAGTTTGGCTAGGACTTACACACTTCCAATGAGCCTGGTGGATATCTAACGAGCAAGCATCTATATGGGAATCACACGATACACAAGCCCATGCAATAAGGTGTAACACAACGACTCCTCAATGGACTTTTGGTACCGTATTTATTAGAAGTATACTGGAAGACCATCCACACAAGACTGTCGAGCTACTGCCCGACCTACAACCTTCATTCTCGATCCTCCTCATCCACCTTATTCACACAATCCCCGAAGTAGCCTCACAGAGACTACTTACATGCGTCATATTATCCTCGATTCATACTTCCAATGTCTTCCGCTACTCTTCGAGATAACATTACTAGTATACTAATCTTGATTACTATTATAGTAATTTACTAAATCTACAAAAATTTTAATTTAAAAAAATATTTTATACGGCAAAATTGAATTAAAGTTAGTTGCAATAAGCATTTTCTGCCACCATATGGAATATGATATATATTGAAATAATTGTGCTTCTCTACTCTGAAGATTTTCAGTCTACCGGGACAGAGTTAGAATCTTGCTCCACATAATGATCACCTTGCTTTTAAGGTGTATCTTTTGGACAATCATCGTTTATCCTGTCATCTTTCCTAGTCTGCCAGATTACCGGAATTTGGTAATTCATTTTACATTTTATACTTGTGATTCATTCAACGCTGCTACCAAACTTAACTGCATATTCTTTTATGAGTCTGCCGTTACATAGAGTTTCTATTGAAAAACCTCAAAATTGTTGGTCGAAAATATTTTAAACAGCGCCCCACAAGTAAGGAAAAACCATATGTATAATAATTATTAAAGAAGTTTTCTTGGTTATCTTAAAAATCAACGAAAGCTTGTAAAACAATGTGATAGTTTTAATTACATACATTACAGCATACTCTCTAACAATAAGTGCACTTGGATATGGGTATTAAGCAGAAAAAGAGAAGAGGATCCATTAAGTAGCCTTGTCACTTGTCACATAGGTATATTAAAAGTATGCATGTGTACCTACAATGTTGTAATTTCTTTAGGACTGGGTTTGCAACATTTTGCTCGCATGTCACTTGTACACCTTGTTAGTCTCGGCATTCTGGATGGCCATCTTTACACATTATCTGCATCGAAGATTGGCCACAGCGTTCAACTTGAACTCAAGGTCTACAAAATGGCAGTACTTCGTACTTGGTTGGGGTAAACAATTAATAATTACTATAAAAACAATCAATCCAATAAAGATTAAAATTTAATCTAAAAAAATTGCCATGATTGTTTTAAGAGTTTAATATAAAATTACTTTGGCCATAAGAATGTAAAAGAAATTATAAATTATATAATATAATTTAATTAATATATATTTTTTATATATATTTAATTAATAAATAATTTAATTGATTAATAACTAATTACCTATTTGAATTTTGTCACCATAAATAATTTGCAGTTTTGCCATTTCCTGTCATGCTAATGTGGGCAGCAATCATGAGCTTCAATGACAAACCTGGCTGTTGGAGTGATTCCACGAACGACTGGCGCTTCGGGATAGTTGCATTTCCACTTCTGACTGCTTAATATTCCTCTCCATAGATTAGTTTCGCATATCTTCTCAACGTTCTTCGAGTCTTTGTGAAGCGGATCCGTTTGGTGTTTGCAATCCAGCAGCAAATCCAAATTAGGTATTTTCCCAGGCTTATAGAGTACTGCTGTGTAAGCCTTGGGACTTGTATGAAATTTTTATGCATTTCTTGTTGTATCTTTCTCCACTAATAATACTGAAATTTGGAGTTATTTATCTGTCGCAATAATATTTAATTGTTATATAATACGTATACATATTCTTTTTCAAATTCCCGTTAAAGAAAAGCCAAACGAGATATCCTTATGCTATTTCCGCTCCTCGGAGTGGGCAACCTCTTCTTTTTGTACAACCCACAGGATGACAATTTCCAGTATTATTACATGATGTTCCATGCAGCTTTTCAGTCCTTGCAGGTTAGTAAACTTTTTATTCCTTTTGCGCAAATTTCTTTAAATGATTGTAAGATCAAGCTTATATGTATGTATACAGATATACTGTAACAAATATTTTATGGCGGTAGAAAGGAAGATTCGACACTTGTTGTAACTATTTGTATCTATTTAACATTGCTCAAAACACTTGTACATAAAAGAAATTTAGCATTATCACCTGAGTCGTTTATAATCATAATTTATATCGCTCCATGAAATATTTTCCATATTGTATACCATTCATAGTTCTTGTTGCCTCATATGTAGTTAACGTATTATTATCTAACATATGTATACATGTACATAATTTGGATTGTACTATTACAGGGTATCTTTATTTCATTTTTTTTCTACTACTCTTCAACAGAAGTCAGAAGAGCTCTTCAGCTGCACATCCGCACTTATTACCCCTGTCTGCTAAATCCGCAGTCTAGAACAAGCCTGGAAAGTTTCATGTTGGTGGCAAGACAACCTTATAACTCGGATCGACGTCCTAGGGTTTCTAGACAGCTTCCAGCGTTCAGAAATTAAACTCAGTCGTTGAAATAACAATGGGATTAGTAATGCAGCCCAGAATATATAAATTGCAATGCATTGTCTTATTAATTTTATGTACAATTTTATAATTTTATTATAATAACAAAACACACTTTCTGTATTTACATTAACATGAACTTGATAGTTACTAGAGGTGATATTAATCATAAAAACATTTCATTTTATAGAAATTCCTACATATTAGTTACCATGGTAAATGAGAACAAATGCTTCAGTTCAGATAGTCGGTATTAATTATTGAGATTTACAAGTCTTGGACACGTGGGATAGTAAATCGATAGTTTGTTAATACGTTGTAGACTCGCTCAGTTGTTATTTTTAGACGAGGCTCTTATGACCCAAGTTTAATGAAGCCATTCTACCGCATCTAAATACATGTAATACAATGGAGAAAACTCCTTCATACTCCTTGTTTCTAGGTGCTGAGAAACTTTCTCATGTGTTCCAAATCGTTGTCTTGGTTACGTCGATTCATAGTTTCCAAATGAAATGAACGGGCTTCCCTATCTGTATGTACCTACCTCGACGTTAAAAGCAAACGTTTGAGGATTTCCAACACTTGTCAGGCATCACTTCAACCAGTATAATTGAATGATTAATCAATTGTATGGAAACAGATTTTATGCTGGATTTGAGCAAAAAGTGAGTCTAGAATTTTAGAGATCTACAACTTTTGTCACAATCGCTTCTTACCCCATCTTCATCATGTGACTTTTAAAAATATATCACAAGTCGTAAATCGTAAAGCCTGTTAAGTATTAATTCAATAAATATTTCGGACTCAGTGTGAAATTTGTTTGTGAATCTAAAAAAGACCGCGGAATTTTAATTGCATATTAGGATGAAATAGCTCTCAAGTGTAAGTCTTATTAATACAACCGACTACAGTGAACTCTCCATATAGGAGATCACTAACGCCAGTCCCCTTTAAAGGTATTCTCTTATAGAGAGAGCTCTTGTGCATTATATCATGTATATAGAGCAGGGCGCCATGGTGTAGCGGCCAAGGCATTGCACTTCTCTCTCGGCGACGTGGGTTCAATTCACACAGTGGACAATTCCAAGTAAATCGTTAAAAATAGGCGGGGTGTTTTTTCCCAAGTGGTTTTTTTCGACCTATTCCGAGAGTACCTGCTGCGGAAGGTGAGCATATGCAAACCTTCCATAGTTAAATGTCAACCTTGTAAAAACTCCCCTGTGGCGGCCTGGTATGACAAGGGGGTGGAAAACGGTGTGCATACCTGCAGCTATGGGCTAACTGCGGCCCGCCAGGGAAGCGTAGGGGAGTTTACAGACAAACATGTAAAATTGGGAATAATAAAGGATAAGATGGTTGACGTCTCTGTATAGCCTCTTGTACATCGGAGTATAAACCCAATATTTTTTATATCATGTATAACTTAAATTCAAACATAAATTCTCTTCTATACTTATAGAGGGAGTTCGCTGTATAAACGAAAATGAACTGTAAATAACTTGAAAGAATTGATGTGATAACCAAAGTTGAATGAGATAAAATCTGAAGATCTAAGATCTGTGCATAATAACAGAATAAACTGCATACATATATGAAATTTAATTTTGATCAAATTTGACTTCTCATTTTTTATGCCAAAGTTTCTATTTTCCTTTCCCATATATAACAAAATATGTATATATACATATTACGTCTGTGACAACTGCAATAAAAGCCATCGTGTATGCCTTTAATACAAATATAAACAAGGGCGTCATAATGGAAATATGTACCTATGTAGTTACATTTTTGAGTCAAAAAGTAAGGAATTTGGCGTTAACTTGTAGGTTTCATTCTCCTGAATTACATATCCTTTGGTTTGTGGTTATGATCCGTGTGATACAAAATATTGACAGAGTAAAACTTCTAATGAAGGGTGAATCGATCACTGTGCTTGTGAACTTGAGTATCCAAGCCGGAAATTGCAGACAGAGTTTATTTGGATTTAGTTATGTGTTAAGTCTGTGTCTCGCCAATATATGTGGGATGATGAGCGTCTCACTGAAACTTGCCCGGTACTTATCATATGCTTAAAAGCATGATATTGTATTGATATTGTTTATTTGCCCTTTATTTGTTAACAGTGTAACTATACGCAGAGTTCTGAGGTTGAAAATTTGAAGTGATCCTAGAAATATCAAGAGGTTGTGTAATGCAACTATGTATGTCATATATTAATTTGTAAATTGTGTGATGGCCTCATTTTAAACATTTGCTTTCCATAAATTCATCGGCTATCGCCATGAATTTAAATTATACAAGATTAATAAATTGAGTTTATTTTTTTCAAGTTCGCCAAAACTTAGTATGCTGTCTTTGTATAGTTTCAAAAAGTTTTGCTCCAATAATCCTGCAAAAATGTGTAATTATCTCTTGTATAACAAGGAAATGCGTATTAAAGGTTGTATGTAAAAGTCTCGTAGCTAAATTGGCCCTTGATGAGTGAAATCGCCTATGTAATTTAAATTTCCAATAAATAATTTAAAGTCTGAAACGAAAATCGATCATTAAACTTCACTCAAACGGATTGTTTAACTTTCCATTTGCCTCTTTTAAACTGTTTGGCAACTCGAGGCAAGAAGGAGAAGCAAAACGAGGGAACTCAAGTGCCGGGAAATGGGAATTCCTGGAATCCTGATGATTAACAGATAATTACATATGTACATTAATTATTATTGTGTAGGAACAACTTTCAGCAAAACTGAGTTAAATTGAGAAGGGAAATTCAATTTTTGATCTAGGAGATCGGATTAAGGGAAACTAATAGTTTAAAAACTTAACATTCGATGACTCTTATGAATAACTTTAAAGAGATTAATGAAGATTGTAATTTAATTTTCAAAGTTATTCCAAAAGCTAAATTACCATCGATGTTCACAAACTAAATGTTCAGAGAAGGATGACTAACACGAACATTTTAGTGTGGGATGATCAGAAAAAACCGAAGGAATCAAACATTTTTTAAATGTTTGATATGAACTTCACAGTCTGATCCGGAAAATAAAATCTCAAGTGAAACTTAAATAAACAACCAGATATTTTCCCTTACTTATATCCCCTCTCTTCAGAATCAATTCTGAAGTAAGTTATACGTCTATACGGTGAGTGTTCAGCAAAGTTTTAAAGGTAGTATTATTTAAGGGAATTATTTAGCTATCGTGCACTATGCTATGTACTCCAGCTTCAAGGGTCGTCTTTACAAAAGCATAAATCTTCAATAATACACATGATGTGAGTTCCGATCCCCGGGTTTGCATAATATTTCATCACTCAATAACGTCAATTCGTTTGGGTAACTCATTTTTAACGTTTTGCAGAGGTGCTATTAGGGGTAGAGTGAAGTGTATTTGCGAACATTGTCAGGGCGTGGGAGAATTGAGGGACAAAATGCAAGCGTGAAAGCCTAAATATGAACTATTATATTCCGTAGTCCATGCATGCCTTGTGTGCATGTCACAACAGTCTAATTTAATCAACCTCAATTTAACCAAAACGCTCAGTACATTGATATTACAGAAGGTGTGAAAAAGCCACACGGACAAAAGGGAAAATGACGTAAATCCTTTTTTCCGCGTAAATGCCTTAAAAACAAAATTCCCGAGAAAACTAAATTTTTTACCTTGACGTTATAAATACAATACCGGATATTATGTCAATGTCAATTAAAGCACTAATAAAAGCTGTCACATAGCTCCACGGACATATCAGTTGAGAATTCATCGGTGTACCAACCAGTTTTAATAAGGATCAATAATAAATTATTATTTATTTCCAATTACGTCCTCTTTATTTGCTAATATTAAGCTATGTCGTACAGCATAATTCTAGCCATTCTTATAATTCAGGGAATTGTTGTCCATTCCCAAGGAAACGAACATGAAGAAGAAAGTTTAATCGTTGCAAACGAGGAGGATGTCACCGACACCGGCATCGAGGACCATGAAGAGATTGACGCACCTGCGCATTTAGATCGTGAGAAGCGCCAATCGAGGAGAAGATATCGATATAACGGCTATCGACAAGGACAAGGAGGATATGGATACACTACTAATGCTGTAAGGTTTCGGTCAAATGAAAACAGGAGGAGGTAAGTGGAGTCTACTTTTTTGAACGGTTATTTCATCAAAATATAAATTACTTGTTTGAAATACAAATGATTTTAAATTTATTTACTCTCTATACAGACCTACCAACAGATTCAACAGATACAGACAAACTTTTGGATAGACTGGAAGGGTTGGACGCGAAAGCCGATTTGTATTGCGTGTGCAATGTCTATAGTGTAGAGGACAAATGTCAAACTATTTTCATTAATAATTATTATAATTAAAGCGTACAGCTTAGAATTTTTTGACATTTCTCTGTAATAAAACAGTTACTATTAATTTAAAAAAATATTTAAAAAAAACAAATTAAATTTCATCATAACATTGCATTCAAATTTATTAACGATTCTGGTGTGTGAGGACGACAGGCCTGCAAATATTTAAAGTTATAATATCCGTTGTTGCTCCTAATGAAAGGGCAGCAAAATTAAGTTTCTCTCTTCAGGCATTAGTGGAAACAAGAAGGTTCCCAATAGAGTGCGCCACGAAATGTAAGTAAACTGGTGTGGATTCACGTTCCAGTAGTTTAAACGAAGCCACCATAAATCCAAAGGTAGGAATTGATAATAATCGTTTGGACAGCTCTCGCTGAGCTTGAGTACCAGGGCATTTTAGCAGAGCAAGTTGTAACAGAATTTTAACGGACTTTGTATACTCTGGTACTTTAAATGCCTTTTCGTAAAATAGTCCGAATATGAGTGAAGCATCGACAAAAAATAGCGTTGATAATATTCTTGTGAAGGGTATGGCCACAAAGTATTTTACACTTCCGTACCCAGTTGATATTGCTATAGCAGTGCATGCGAGTTTTAGAATAAATACTATGGTAGCATTGCTCTCGTTGAAAAGCTGAACGAAAAGTTGCATTTGACGAATTTCGTTATATACGTTTGATATTTCCTGAGATTTGACTGTTTTTCTATGTAGAGTGAGAAGTAGATACTATTTAGTGTTGTAATTCTCTAGTACACATAATTTTAGCGGAGATCATCGAAATTACTTTGTATTTAGTACTATTATTACCTTTGGAGAAGTTGCCCAACCAGTTCACTTGCTTGTTCCAATGTCGTCATAGTCATATCGAAGGCAAGGGTGTGTGTAAAAAGGACAATAAACGCTCCGGACAGAACCACGCAAATGTTTACGGAATCAAGTAAAGTCAGAGCAAGGCGGAAGGGTTGATAACGGTATTCAAATGGTAAAATGGATGGTAATGCGTAGGGAGCAGTGTGGTTCCAGGCTAGAAAAATACTGTCTAATATTGCAATTGGTGTCATGAGTGCCCAAAGATATTTCGCCCCTAACTCCTGTTGGTTAAGGCTCCTTGCCTTTCTGGATTTTTGGTCTAAAAACAATTATCAAGATAAAAGTACACACACCAATAAATTACTGATATTTAAAAAAATCACGCACACTTTATATACATTAGGGATTATACATGTAGAATTAAAAATAATTATAATTTCCTGTGAATGGCAAATTTATAAAACCTACCCGGCATAACGGAACAAATTTTGTTGAAAATCATCACAGTGTACTCCGGTCTTTTGAAGAAAATCATGTACATCCAACAGAGGGCGCACCACCAGCAGATGCAGAAAAGCATTTGCACAGGTATGTGTTGAATGGTCTCCGTATCTTGTTGTCTGATATTTAATATCGAATAAAGCAAACGAAATAACGAGACGCCATTGTGAAAGTAACAATAACCTGTTATAATTTTATAAGCCAAATATTTCCAGCCAGACTTCAGTACAGAAATTTGACTACAATAGTTGCTGAGCGCAGTTGGTATTTCAGAAATATTGCTGTGAAGACTAATTTGGTTTTTATTTGGGACGGTATAAATACTGAATGGTATAAATAAAAATCGCGACAGCCACGTGAGCAATCGAATATTATTTGCATTGTCTTTCGTCGGCAGCATGTTGACAATCTGTAGGAGAGCTACAAGGATATGGCGCTAATCCCACTGCACTAAAGCTCAAACTTATGGTGTAACTACAGAACTACACCAAGGAGCTTGTATGTAGGTTAATGTAAGTTACGACGCGAAGCCAGAAGTAAAATTTAAGATGGCTTACAAATTCCATGTATTTAGTCTAATCATTAAATTCCGCTCCAATAACAGGATATAAGAAACACGTAGTTTGTACAACTGTACAACTATGTGTATTCATATTATTAACATAAGTCCAATGCACGTGAGTCATATTTAAAATATTATAACAGGAAATCAGACATTACCTCCAAAATCATGCTAACAAATTAATGCTTTTAATTTCAATCACGAAGTAATTACCGCTGTCATTATCCAATCGTAATTGCGTAATCATTATCTCTATCTATTAGCCATTAGCCCACTTACAGTACCTGAACTGTTGGACGATAGTTAAGCAACAGAGTGCGGGAAGCCATACAAATATTTTTGGAAAACTTTATTTGTACTTATAATCATGATAATACAGTTAATCTACTTTGTCCTACTAATTTCAATAATTTCAACTCCCCCAAATGCCCACGATCCCACGGTAAATAACGTCTTGCTTGTGTAACTTCTTCCTACGATACTTAATATTAGATAATAAATATTCCGATCGTCTATAACCAACAACAACAGTAGGACTACTAGAATTCTACTAGAATTTATCTATTAGAAATTAGAACATGAAAAAATTCTCAAAAATATTTAAAATTACCCTCACGCATGGCCCAATTCAAAAATTATCAATGGATTCATAATTGCATTCTCTACAGCACCCATGCTTACTTTAATGCAAATGGGTGAATGTAGAAACGAAAATGGTAATGAGAATGTGGGACTATGTACAATATTTAGAATGAATTCAAATGTAACATACAGTAGTAATAGTGAGAGTTATCAGCCTTAAAAATTACAATACAAGGCTTTCGCAGCATCCTGAAAAAGCCGTATGAATGTTGAATAATAATGCGCAAAATAAAACAATTGAATAAATAAAATACAGATTATGGGTGTGTGGCACATGTGAACAAACAGGACTAATTCCACTCCAGTGAAATTTTGATGAGCAATTCCTCTCATAAAAAACTTCAAATGCAACAGTCCAAATGTTCGATATTAACTCACACGTTCACAACTTTGACGAAAATAAATATAATGAAATTGTTCATTTTAACTTCCGTTATGGTGATTTTGTTATGCACACTGCAAAGTAAGATAGTTCCGAGTCTTTTTAGAAAACGAAAAGCAGTCGTTCAGTTAAACTAATTCAATTGATACTGATTGTTTATTGAATCATAATTTGTAGGAGCATGGGCAATCCCAGCCATCTCTACCAGGATTGCCCAAAGAGGCGATGGTCTGGATCTCCCGTCGGAAAGAGGTGCGTGTATTATTACCTGCAGTAGTGGCACAACAATTACTAAACCTGGTCTACCACCTTGCAGCCGTGGGTTAAATTGTTGTTCTAACGGTTGCGGTAAAACTTGCCAAAACAAAAAGTGTTGAGAGACAAAAATGAAATTTAAATAAACTTGATAAATAAAATCTAGAACGTTCTATGATGAGCTGCAATTTAATATCATTTACATTTGCTTTCACACATTTTTTCACAAACTATACATCAAATTACCACACACTGTGCTTTATACATGCGAAATTCCAGCCTCAATTTACATAAATATATAGCGATATAAAATAGTATGAGTATATATACGCAATAAAATGAAATAAATGCTTTCATTTATGTATACAAGAACCTCTCAAACCCAAAACATCCGTATAATTCATTTTATTTCCTCGTTCGCAAGAACAACTCCCGAGGGAAAATTTGTAATTTATATAAATACAAACGTATTGTGTCATTACAAAATCAACTGAACACTAAATATATTCGTTATAAAGGTATATGGATATGTTCTTCTGCCGGACATTATATTATAATAAATAAAATAGCATAAGCTTCACACTTGTCAGTGCACAAGTTTTGCTTCAATATTTAGTAATCAGTAATTTCAGACTTATTTGGAAACCCGAGAATGCGAATTTTTTAGATTAACCCAAAAATAGCCTAAACTGATAGTTTGCATCCTAATAGACCCATTTATGCGCAAAATAAATTTTTGTTCAACGTCCATGTATTTATATGACAGTACCAAAGCCCTTTAAAGAGGCTTCCAAGGATTTTCGGATAGAGACTAAACAACTTAACAGATTTACGTGACCATGGAATCAAATGAAAAGAAATTTTATTCTCTACAGGCGACTTGTCAGGGTTTTTGTAAGTTTGCGTTCCTTGCGTGATTTAGTGCTTGAAATTGAGGTTTTTCAACTTTGCAAGCTAAAACTAGCCACCAAACATGGGTGGGACATTTATTTTCTAATTCAGCACAAAAAGTTACCTTCAAATCAATGCATTTCAAATTTTTATTTACCTTACCGTTTGTTAGACAAAATGATCAGGATATGATCAGGATATGATCAGGATATGATCAGGATATGATCAGGATATGATCAGGATCAGGATATGATCTGGTTCAGGATGATCGGAAAGCATAATTAAGTATTTAAGTTACCTTTGCAAATATTCCCACAGTTTATAAGCAACTTGCCCGGCATGTCGGAACAAATTTTGTAAAAAATCATCACAGTGTGTACTCTGGTCTTTAAAAAAAATCATGTACATCCAACACAGAGCGCACCACCAGCAAATGCAGAACATCACATGTACCGGTATGTGTTGAATTGAGACATGAAAGAAATTTAATTCTCTGTGCACATTCGGATCATGAAAACCAAATTTAAATTTGGGTATATTTCCTACGTGTGTAAATCATTTGTGCTTTTATTGCGTTTTTTTTGCTTTTTAGAGTATTCCGCAGTATTCAATAGACGTAGTGTATACATATGGTCGATGGAGATGAAAAGTTTGTTATCTCAAAGTGGGCCTAAATGCAAGCTGAGTTATCCACCATCATTTCAATCATGTTCATCAAATTAATGTCCTTAGTTTATATTGTAAGCTAAACGATGAAGTTGTTATTCTTTCTAAAACTAAAATAATTGTATTCAGAAAAGGAGGAAAACTATGCAGATCTCATAAATGGTTCCTTGATTGGAATAATATTGAGGTTGTTAATAAATATACATATTTAGGTATTGTATTCTCATCTTTAGGATTGCTTGATGCAGCCATGCAAGATAGGACTACTAAAGCGACGGCTGCGTTAGCAAATGTGATACGTATAGGAGAACGTAGTAATATGTATTCGTGGAAAAGTCGATGTAAAATTTTTAATTCTATTGTTATTATGTATGTCCGTACATAATGGTTTGACGAATGATAAGGATAATAAAATTATAAAATGACACTGAATGACATTTTCCAAGATTTTATTATAAAACACACTCAAACGCTTTTAACAACAATTGTATAAAAATGATACAATACAGATAAACGAAGTCACGAGCTTGAACGCTCTATTCCAAATGATAATTCAAATTAATTATTTATTAATTGAAAACACACAAAATAATTAAATGTTCTGCACACAGGCAGATGATGAAAAGCTATTCAAGGATTTAGAACCCAAGAGAGAACTTTACTTAAGAACGGTGCGAGACAGTCT
>JAQGAK010001703.1:0-27798 GCA_034696945.1 Lipothrix lubbocki | reverse complement strand
TGCCCAATATGCCAGGGCATATTGGGCAGGCATATTTGGGCATGCCGGGCAGGCAGATTGAAACTGCCAACTCTGATGATAACTATATGGTAACTATGTATATGGTAACTATATGGTAACTATGTACCTATATGGTAACTATATGCAAGTAGCATAAATAACAGGAACGATTCTTATAAATTTAAATACATGGGGAACAAGTCTCCTGAGCAGAACTGCATGCTGAACAAGTGCGTACGATGAAATGCAATGCGAGGAACAACAACAAGTATACAAGAAGCCTTTTAATACAGAACAAGCTTGGTACTGAACTAGGCTTTAGCGTTTAAGAGCATGGCGAGGACATAAAGAACAAGACTTCACATTTAAATACATGGGGAGAACTCAACTGTTTAGTTAGGAGAATAAGTCTTGGACGCTTGGTAGTTTAGGTATCTCTACATGGAAGGTGCAGTTTTCGTCTAATGCAACGCGGAGGATACAAAACCGTTTCCGCTCTCCTCCTTGTTTCAGAAAATGAATAGATCAGCGAGGTTTTCCATGGCAGTTGTCTTCCACTCTTCTGTTTACTAGCTCATATCCTATGCATACGTATTTAGACTACCCCTTGGGTTCCAAACTATTTCCCGTTCCCTCTCCGCTTCAGACCCCATGCTCCGTAAACATGGAAATGTCTAGAATTACTCTTGTCGTAGTGTTGTTGTTGTTGTTGCTCCTGATGCTGCCGTTGTAAAAAAAAGAGGAATAAAAGAGACGACTGAAGGAAAAATGTTTCCCTGGAAGCTTTTAGCAATTTTAAACAGTAATGGTATTGCTTGTGATCATGCCCTCTTTAAACGAGTTTGACACACCACTACACATTTATTAGCTACACTTCTCATGTGCAGCCCACACTTCCATTACCTCCAACCTATTCCTCTTTTTAAAGCCCCTGAAAATACATTCTGTGTATGTAAACATCCTTAATACACGCAAGCATCTTCATACATAGTTTAGATACTTCGTACTCCATGTAGTCTACCTGAATATTCGTATTTTGTTATCAAGATATAAAAAGGTATACATTATCAATGCAAGAAGCTATATCCAGGAAGGTGTATTAAGTATGTAAATATAGCTTTTGCGTAGATATGCATATTATTTTAAAATGCGTAAATAGTTGTACAACTCCTTGGAAGATACCCCGAGGAATGATAAAGATACGGAGGGATGGGATGAAACAAGAGGAATTTTGCAATGTGAGCATTTTAATAAATTCCCAATCCATCTCAAAATTCTATGCTATGTACATACTTATATTGCTATATATATCTATATACTTTTGTGTTTCGAGTAGTTTTAAATATCAGAAAATCTACAAAAACGGATGTAGAGAGTATTGCGCTAATCCAGTTGCCAATTGTATCATAGTTTCATACTCTTTGGAAGCTTCAAACTCATCGCTGACATACTCCGAGGAACCTCTTTGGAGAGTCGTGAAGGAGTACGTGCTTATGGTAGAAGCTGCTTACAGGTAGTTAATAAGATGGTGAAGTGCTGTGAGGTTATAATGTTGTGGTGCAATAAGGGATAAGAGCAAAGGATGCAGTGCAAAAGAGGTATCGAAAAAGCTGTGGAGATGCATTAACGAAGATAATTTAGAGACGAGAAAGAGGTAGCGAGAAGAAGCCAAGAGTTTGGTTGATCGTGTAAAAGTAGCAAGGTTATTAGTCATATAGCTTCAGACCCAGTAGTGGCTCCTTGCCTTTTTTTCCAATTTAAATCTTAATTTTGGTCTTCCCTCCCTTCACGAAGAAGATTCATCACACGATATGGACAGCCTATATGTAATTTTTACGCAGAATACACAATTCTTTCTTCCAGCCCCGACTGATTTTTGGCTATGAATCAAGCCCTTTCCAATGCTCTTTCCAACCGGTTACCTTTTTTTTCCTCCGTAGAAAGAAGAATAAGAACCTTATCAGCTACATATAATGATGACAGAGTTCCAACACTCCCTTATGAATATACACGTCGGGCTTGCAAACATTCTTTTCTACACGCCTATATTGCTATTTTACGACGCTTTATAACGCCATAACACTATTTTCATGAACAGGCGTAATATATTTGACATGGGAAAAATTAGGACCCTTTAGTCTTGTATCTTTGCTCCTTTACTCCCTTTCGGAGGTTTGAGGTTATAAGAGGTGGTGTGAGAGTACAAATGTGTACCAATGTACTCCTTCTGTACTCCCAGTAGCCGATGCGATGTGCATTATGAATATGAGAGATTTCTCTGTTATCAAGGTTGGCTGTAGAAAATACAGATAGAATCCAGGCTACTAGTGCTGCGTTCCCCATTAATGCATCTCTCTATTGTAGGAGTGGCTTAGTTAGAATTTGAATGAGTTCAGCACTTTTTTCTCATAACTGATGTGGCATCGTTCGTGGTGTTCTGGAAGATTTCTCCGGCGTTATTATACCCACCATCCAGATTTTTATACGATTCGAACAAGATACTGGGTTAGTTACGACACCATTACACTCCTTCAACGTACTGTTCATAGATGCATGTACACATGCTCTACATGGGAAATAATGTATTACATTACACAAAGTGTGTTACAGTCAGACCATCACTATCATTTACTATTGCAAATAGTAAATGAAGACTAGGCACACGAGGAGCACCGTGTCCCGGATTCACGTAAATATTTCTACAAACATTTTGTATTTCTCCTTACACAAGCATTATGTATTTTTCCTTACTGAATCTCATCCAGTAGTTTATCCGTAGCCACATATGAACTGATGAACTGGGTCGCTCCTGCCTGTAGGTTGAATTGTTGAATTTGTTACATATGTGCATGTGGAATTGTGATGTACGATCCAAGAATCAAGTGTCATTGGAGGGCTTCTGGGAGGCCATGTGGGGCTTCGCCACGTATAATTCCACTTTACATAGGTCACAAGACATTGAAACGCAGCTCCAGCAGTTCCCATAACCTCATACTAGTAAATAGTATACCTCCGGTTTTATCACACAGTAATAATGTATATCTACACTACAAATAACACACGGACTGCACCGGCAGTAACTTTGTTTCAGATTTCCATGCTGGATGCAGCAAGCAACATGTAGCATTTATGCACGTCCCTTGCTCTTGTTTATAGAGCTTGCAGTGCAATTGAACAACTGAAAAATTAAATTTGACTCCAACTCGAGCCTCCTGTCTGCCCAGCAGATTACAATACATGAGGATGGAGCGGACGAGGGAGAGAAGTATGTTTGTGTATGTCTTGTTTCGTATATATTTCAATGATCTCCGTCCGTGGTTGATGACAGTTGAGGGAATAGCTAGGCAAGGCAACTGTTGAGGCTTGCAGAAGAAGAACTTATGCACATAAGCAGAATTACATTACTACATGTAAGTTATATACATAAGGTATGTAGCATACATAAGGTATATAACATACCTAAGGTATATAACATACATAAGGTATATAACATACATAAGGTATATAACATACATAAGGTAAGTAGATATATGTACGTACATGTGTACTAGCATATGGCACATGATATACAAGCATGTACATAAGCAAAAGACGATGATGGCTTTGTACACAAAGGCAGATCCGAAGGCGTATGCATAGTAAAGGGATGTAAACATAAGCAAAAGTAGTGCCAACGGCGGTATCAATTACAATATATATTTCATGGATTGTAGGCAGAAGAGAGAGAGAGAGAGAGTGAACTAGAATACAAGGGGCAAGGCACTTACGGAGATGTGTTTTCCCTACTTCCCGTACACAAGACACATTGTAGGAAAATCAGCAAAGGAGAATTTAAACAGAGTGGGGGCTACATGAAGTTACTTTTGGTTTGGCAACGGAATCATCAGAGGTCAAAGGTACATGGTCTTTGAGTAATGTTGGTTGTGTAAAGGGTGGACACCGGAGGCTTGTTGTTGCAGTGCTGTTGGTGGATTTTAATCTAATATTTCTTTACCTACGCTATACGCATTCCAGGACCTTGTTCATTATGCATGTAGTATTGAAATTCGAGGTTTTTTTTATTGCATCTCCTCGCGCTCTGCTTAACTCTGCTCCCCATTTACCGTATGGAAATGTCAGATGTAGAGTAGCATTTCAGAACTTCACTCGCCCATCAGTCTGCGCTCATTTCTTTTGGCCCCTTCTGCCTATACTAAATTCCGTGGCAAATTTATGAAAAGTAGCCGAGTTTGTAAATCAAGTATGGATACGAATATCGTTTTGATGTAATCTCTCACATTTTGTAAAGCGATATGCCAAGGAATGAAAGGGATTGTTTTATATTCCGTGAATAAACTGTAGGAGGAGAGTTCAAGTGAGTGAGAGGCTCTCGTTGGTGAAATCGAAGCTCCGGTACACACAGATCCCTGCACATACACTGTGCTCCTGTAAATTCCCATATTTGTTTCAGTTCCATATGTTGCTGTCGACATGATAAATCTGGTATCTAAAGGAGTGCATGTAGTGTAATAATAATGATGACAGTCATGATCGTTGCAGTGTG
This sequence comes from Lipothrix lubbocki, assembly GCA_034696945.1. Taxonomy (NCBI): domain Eukaryota; kingdom Metazoa; phylum Arthropoda; class Collembola; order Symphypleona; family Sminthuridae; genus Lipothrix; species Lipothrix lubbocki. The sequence continues at coordinate 23,255 of JAQGAK010001703.1, read as the reverse complement.
CTCCGCTTTTGCAGGCAAGAAGAGTGACCAAAAGTAAATTAGTGATGATTTAACAGAATTTTTTACACAAGTCCTTCCAACATCTCGCCCAGGCTCCCTTTGTCGGTGCAGTAGGTAAAAGACCCACTGTTTTCATGTGTGTTTATGTCTGTCTGACGGATGACTTGCCTTCCCTATATATGTAGACAGATTCACGCGATATTGAGCCGGGTGGGCGTTTCACTCTTTCTTTGCCAATCAACCAGAATTCCGATGCATGCCAAGTCAAGTCATACCTTCTTCATTCCTCTCCACGCATCATCTTATTTCTCAGTATTTTTAAAATCGTCGGAAATTAATCCTTATAAAGCATTTGCTTCAATTTCAACTTTTTCCTTTAAATTCATGGGACGATAAACACATTTAATATTAAGGTTGGCAAAACATATGGACATTACATACAACTATATGCAATGTATCTACACAATAGACATGGGGATCTCTTTAGCAAGCAAAGTTGATAGAACAGCTATAGAGCTTCACCATAGAAACCTCTCGACCTTTAACGGAGAAGCGTGGCATGTTTAAGGGAGAAACATCTCATCGAGCTCAGCAAACGGAGCTAGAATGATGCTGGTCTGTGGGTAGTTTGGCCTGAAAGATTAAAAAGATGCTTGGGAAATTTATGAAAGTTAGAGTCATTTATGGAGGTTTCTGGCCTCCGACAAGGCTCCTTATGTTTGGTTAAGGTAAACAGGTAAATTAAAGAAGAAGTGAAGAGTCAGAGTGCGGTTTTAATGTATTTATTCGCCTGCATTATACATTAACCTTCAGGTTTGCCACTCCGACTCCCGGTCTTCCAAGATCAGACCAAAAGGCAAGAGAGGGAAAGTAATAGAAGAGTAATAAGACAAGCTCCATGCTGCACTATTGTTCCAACACACAACTGCGGAGCCTCGTCCTGATGATCCTAAATTATGTAATAGGTTCACGTGTGGATAGGCAGATAATAATTTGATAAAACTGAAAAGTATCAAGATATTAGTAGGGTTTTACGACAATGAAGTCGGGATGAGGAGGGGAGTGTGTATATAACTTGACTCTCCTTCTTCAGTCAGATTAAATTCGAGGAGATATTAAGCAATATGAAGGAAGGGTAAAAGGCCTCGGCGGAGTCTTAGTCCGTACATGCCCTCCTCCATATTTTATATTTACTCCCGCACTCACAAAACAGACGGGGCTGGTGTGGAGCTGGATATACAAAAGCTTAAGTCTCCTAATCCCCACATATGTAAAGTACTTGCAACTTCCAAGCTCTCACTCTGCAGTTACTCCTCAGTCTGTAACTCCTCAAAGTATCTTTAGTGTAAATCTTCCATGCAAATCTCCTCTATGCACTTTTGTAATTTAAGAAAGTCAAGCTAATACACCGGGACTATTGGAAGCATAAGACAAGAGACGTATCTATAGATGTTCTATATTTTCATAGACGTACAATTTATTTAGATTACGTACATACTCACTGACGCTACTAAATTAAATAAAGACATTGCACTAATAAATTCAACTTACTTTAGGCCATTTACTCTCCATCCACCAAGATTTTGCTTGCGTCAAAATATTATGTGGCCCTGATGCAAGCTCACTTATTACTCGCTATCTGCACTATCCTTTCATATTTGGGCTCTTCTGGAGTTTTGAGTGAAAAAAGCTCATGAAGAGTAACCTTCAGCCTTATTAAAAGCTAAGTAGATTGAGGTATGAAGAGAGAGAGAGAAAGAGAGAGAGAGAGAGAGTTGAAGGAGCATGTCTTGGTTGAGTGGACCATTGGGAGGCAATAATTCCTTTGGAAATATTTGCTCATTTGTTTCCTTCCAGGGCATCATTACTTATGGACAAACGGCGTCATTCTCTTCCTCCTGTTTCTGGTCGTCCTTTCTTATTCCCCAATACTTATGTGCTCCTTCACCTTATCTTTATCTCTTCTATTTCACACACTTAAGCCCTTATTCCAAATTTTATACACTCAACATATTATAAAGATTCCAACATATTACTATAAAGATTCCAACATATTATAAAGATTCCTACATATGTATATTCCCATTTTAAACACTCACCTTCTTATTACATTCTAAACACACAACTTATATTTTACTCATCTATTACATGTCAAGAAAAATATCTTTTACACACTTTTACCTCGTCCTCCTTGCAGTACACGATTACCTTTTCTGTATCAAATCCTCCGTCTCGTCTTACAGTACTCCACTTACTCCAGGGAAGAGTGAGGAAGGCAGTAAATAAAACTGGATCTAAATTTTAACTATAGACAGTGTATACTACAAAAAGTTTAAATGCAAAATGCACTTTACTTTATTCGATACTTACTACACGGCTATTCATTTGGGTGCACCTGTGCACCCGTTAACCCAAACTGTGGTACACATCATAGAGGTTTTGACTTAAAACTTTGAAAGCAAGTAGTACTTCCATTATGCTTCGATTTACGATTCCTGTTGATAAGCTACTAAAAAAAACCAACAACTTTACAAAACGGAGTAGCGCCAGTTTTTTGAACTCCACTCTGTGTAGTATTTCCCTCCGTTGAATATTTATTTACTCAAGCCCTATACGTGTTAGCTGGACATTATTACAACTCATTCCGCTGACCTCCTCCTGTGATACAATAATCATCAACTCTTTTGCTCTTGTGTATCCCTGCCTGCAGTCGTAAATGCACTGAAATCACCACAAAGAGGAAAATGTAATCTAGGTCCTGGCAAATTCAGCGTGTGTTTCTCCAACGTTTTTCAAATAAATAGAGTAAAGTCTATCTATGCACAGTATGCATGCTCAAAGCTTATTGGAGTCCGAGATTGTTCAATTCAGGGGGAAATGTATTAACACAGCGCTAAACCTGCTTGACACACAATGTAAAATACTTACACAGTGGAGATGCTTACACAATGTAAATATTGTTAGTTGATCTGGTTGATGGACACTAACGAAATTAACTCAGGAACGTTGTCCAGATTGCTTCCAGGCTTATTAACAATGAATGCGAGGTGGCCCAATTAAATTTATGGACAGAATTGATCTCCCAGGCAGACAGCGTCGCTTCATAGAGGCAAATAGGACTTTTGCTAAAGCTAATATAAGATTTTTGGCACTCGATATTGAGATTGTTGCTCATGTATAAATCTAAAAGGAGACGGGTGAAGTGTTAAGAATAGTTTAGGAAAGAAAGTAAATATTTCAGTTGCTTAACTCCTTGGAATACAGGGACCCCGACGGTTCATGATCACTATGACAATCCCAAGTCAAGTTAAGTAATAATGGCCAAACTTTTCCTTCTGGCCTCTCTGCTCTCTGCTGCTCAGCTATGCATTATTTTAGAGATGCTGAGGAGTTGGTGGGGAAATAGCTGAATTGTATGTGTGTGCTTATCCGTTGGATACGAACGGTAGGGAAGAGAGGACAAGTTAAATTTCTGTAATATAATGATTGCCCCTTTGTGTTGCCGGAGGCTGGAGAGACTTGAATTATTTACTTGCACTGTACGAGTAAGCCACCACATCCCCTCTGCCCTAACATTCATTTGTACAGTGTGTAGCTCATTATAGTAGAAACTGGCCAAGGGAAGTTAAACTATCTTGCTTGACAGAGCCAAAGATACTCGTTTGAAGTAGGTAGGAAGGTATTTTGTACTTGAATGCATGTCTGTAAGTATCATCATATACCTAAACTTACTCCCTGTGACTTGAGATGATGCTGCTTATTGCTTATTGGGTGTGCATGTACACATTTCATGCACACATACATAACTTCTCCATAACCCTCCAACATATAGATAACTTCCCAATTATATTTGGCATTACTATGATTATTGTTTCCAGTTTAAACCCTATATTGTATCGTAGCGGTAGATACTTAAATTCGCCACTGATTGTGAGTTTATAAATTGGGGACGACATGGCGTGCATAGTGCAATTTTGTTGGTAGAAAATAAATTGAGTAAGTATAATTCGCTGCATATGGAAGGAGCTTCTAGTAGAGAAAGAGCCCGAAGTATTGGAGAACGGGCATGGAGTATTATAGAACAAGCATGAAGTATTGGAGAACGGGTATGGAGTATTGGAAAACAAGCATGAAGTATTGGAGAACTCGCATGCAGTATTGGAGAAGGATCCTGAAGTATTGGAGAAGACAGGCGAGTGAATAAGTGAGTGAGAGAGAGAAGATTATTTGTAATGGGACATGAGTAAAGCCAGGAAATTGTCACTGTGAGTAGTGAACTCTACGTGAAGTCTAGTAGTTGGAACAATGGACAAGTTTTAATTGACATGAAAGACAAATAACATGGCTGGTGGGATGGAGATGGTGGGCAAGAGATGTAGAGAGCAAAGTAATCATTATTGCTTTGCGTGGGGCTGGATTTGTTTAGAGATAATGTGACACGAGACGAAACTTTTCAGCGCGTTCAACAACAATTCTTGTCCTCTCCCAGCGCTCCCCGTCCCAAACCAACAGGAACGGCAAGGCTGCACTTAAATTATATCTATAAATAAGGGACGCTCTATACAAACAAATAGACTTCACATACTTCGCACACTTATGCTCACTTCAAGTCTCTTCCCCGAACGGAAGTTTTGCCCGCGTGCGTCTTCTTGCCCAAAACCTAAGGCATATAATATTTATACGCATATACCGGTCCCGTACTTCCCGCCTCACTTTGCTAACCCACATAACGCCCACACACAAGGGCATTAGCAGCTGATATATTATGTGGCCTGATTATGTACCTGAGTGGATGGTACTTGATGGGCTTGAAGGGGCGCGCTATACACAGGCAGGGCGATGGAGTTGGGAGCGGGGAAAAAATGTGGAAAAAGCAAGTACATTGATTGGATTAAAAAGCTCTTTTTGCCCTATTAATGTTAATGCGCTGTTCATTTGCAACAAATGAGAATGGAATTGGAAACCTGTCTTTGCAAATGTGACTTTAGCCAAGCGAGAATATAATTCACTGGCTATAACCATGCTTGCCTATAATTTGCCGGGGATATATTACCCGAATGGAGTCTAACCCACTCTTTCTCCAACTTTTAATTTGGTTCCAGTCTCTCCTCCGTTTCTATAATGGTTTTAGTACACTATGTGGAATAGTCAGGAATTATGGGATATACGTCTGCTCCGACGAAAAAGCTTATGCTGCTCATTTCTCCTTCCCTTGTCTTCCTCTGGGTAACTCTTTGTGTCTCCTCCGTTTCCATACAGGGATTGTATGCACTGTACAACGAAAGCAGTAGAGTCCCTACATGATACTCCTTATATGGAACTCTACATATATGAGCAACTTTACATGTGTTGGGACATATGTAGATACATACACAAGCAGTTATGCCAACTCCAGTAATAGTTACAGCAAGTTAGAATCCACACCGTTTTTAAACATTCCAGGGGTTGTGTGGAGAAAAGCGACCGGAGAAAGTTTCCATCCCGGGAGCATATAATGTCAAATAGAGTAAACATTACATGAAAGAAAGAGAAGGACACGGTGTTGTCTAAGGTTCCTTGCCATACGCACACAGCCTTCCTCAAGACTTTTCTTCTGGTTTCCCCTTAACGTATGTACATATGGGCACTAACTGATACAGCGAAATACTTATAGGGAACAATATTCACGTATCACGGGCAAATACGCAAGCATACTTACTTAGGTACATATGTGCCTCTCATACAAACGTGCTCACACAAGATTGAATAAATGGTCTTTGGATTCGTTTCAACAGTAGAACTTGTCTTGTTTTCCTCGACGAAATAAAAAGACCAGCGCTATACATATAGATACTTGTAAGGTATAGATGTATATACTTGTAAGATATAGATGTATATACTTGTAAGATATAGATGTATATACTTGTAAGGTATAGATATATATATACTTGTAAGATATAGATGTATATACTTGTAAGGTATAGATATATATATATATACATGTAAGATATAGATGGATATACTTGTAATATAGATATATATACTTGTAAGATATAACTAGATGTATATACTTGTAAGGCTCGCTGACGATACAAATGAGTCTCATAAATTCCCCATATATAATATGTTATATGTAGTTTGTAAGTGGAGACATCCATGCATTAATTCCCTTCATCCATAATATTGCCAAGTTCGGAGTTCATATTGAGTTAAGTCCCTGAGTTGAGTCGCTCAATTCCCCAACTAAAATTTCCAAAGACCCAAAAGTTAGTTTTAGACGAAAGAGTGTCTAAATTAGTAAGAGAAAGAGGCTGGGTGAAAAGATTCGAGTGACTCGACTGGAGAGCTTGTGGAAAATGGAAGAGTTTCAATAAAGTTACCAAACCTCTCAAATGTCAACGTTGCTGCCAAAAGTCTTGATGTGTTCGTGCATTAAGAGTTTGGCTTGGAAGGAGGAGGAGGAGAAGGAGGTTGTGAAGGGAATGCGGACAAGATGAGAATGTTGACGACGAAGGGAAGCGGTAATTACCGGAGTAATGCCGGATATTAATTATAATATTGGAGCAAGTATGCAATAAGATTAAATGACGGATCTGCTCTGGAAAGTCTGAAAACTCTGGACGAGGTCACAAAAATCTGGATGATACAACGCATAGCATAGCGTGGTTGGTTTGTTATGAATATTGTAATTATTCCTGATTGCCGGGCCTGTAAAAGCTGAGTGTCTGTGCACAGAAATGTGGATACAGTTCAGTATTATAAGTCAGTGGAAGATCAGTGGAAGCAAATGGTTTGGAAAGCTTGTTGTTGAGAGTTAGTGGACTATTGTCAATATGCTGCTTAATATGGAGCGGGAGGATTTGAGCTGCTAGCTACTAGCTAGAGGTTTAGGCATAACTTGTTGTAGTATAGCTAGGAGTATATACACATAATATAATAGGAATACATGTACATATTGTACATATCTATACTTATGTAGGCTGGTGTTGTACGTTGAGTGCGTAAGGGTGGTGGAAGTAACTTATTGTTATCTACGAGAAGAGTAAATGCAAAAGAGCGTTATGAGCTGAGCCGCAATAAAATGAGCTGAAGAGTCTTTCTTCTTGCTTTTGCTTAAGATGGCTAATAAATTGCTCAGCCAGGCACACGCTGCTGTTGTTTTATTCGGGCAGAGATGGGATCTACAAGGCGTGAATGCGATCCTGTGGTAGTCCCTGCACGCTCCATAAACTTACATGACCAGAGCAGAGCAGAGGCAAAACTTACTTTCATTAGAATGCGTACAAAAGAAAAAGGAATACTTTTAATGCCCAGCAACAACAACGAGAAAGATTTTTCTAATGCTTAACAAGAAGCTCCGTCTGTATGTCCAAACAGTTTCGCATAGCTTTATTCCTCCATTATCATTCTCCAGCTATACTTGTCCGTGCTCATGAGCAACGAATAATTTCATTTATAAGTTTTTTCAGCACTTTATAATGCTTTGCGGGAATGAATACATTACATACCACTATGTCAAGCTTAATTTTAAAATTATGCTTTATAATAGAAAATAAGATCAGTTCATAAAATGGAATTAAGGAAAGGCAAACGTATGTTTATCTATTTATCTATTGTGGTTCATATTTCTGTACATACTTATATATGCGTATCTATACCTATTTATACACAAATACATCTATATATTTACGTCTTTCATCTCCACTTTGGATCAAAAATGCTGGCGAGAAAACACTCCTCCCCATAATGAGCCCTTCTGAACCTCTGTGGACGTGTGGATGGATGTAATAATCAGATACTCCGTAGTCTGTACAAACCATTTCTTGTACGCACTCCAGTTTGTATACCTTTAAGTTCAGAAGGAACCGTTTACACATGTACTTGAAGAAAATCCAGGCGTGGTATATGGCATGTCTATATAGCTTGTAAGCATACCTATATAGCTTGTAAGCATACCTATATAGCTTGTAAGCATACCTATATAGCTTGTAAGCATACCTATATAGCTTGTGAGCATACCTATATAGCTTGTAAGCATACCTATATAGCTTGGAAGCATACCTATATAGCTTGGAAGCATACCTATATAGCTTGTAAGCATACCTTATGGTATGGTGTCTCTATAGCTGGAACATTTGCTGCTGAAACTATTAAGCACAGACTGATAAGCATAATCCCCTGTGATTATTCATCTGGAAGAGACTTTAATTTTTTCCCAGTCAGTTTCAGATGTTCCGCTCGCTTATCCCCACTGACTCAATAAACATTATTAGCTACAGATTTCATCTGTTTATAGTTACTTATATAGGTACTATATTTATATTTACAATCCCTGCAAGCAAATTAACATAATACCACAGCAGTAAATGAATATGCATATATTTACTCCACCGACCTTGCATTTGCGAGCGTAACTATAAAAGACTTGTATACATACCCTGTATACTATATAAGACTTATAGCTATATACTTACAATTAGTATAGCATAGCTAGGCTTAATACAATCAAATTATATTTACGACCAAATGTCAAAAGATTGGGAAGGGAAGACTAGCTTTCGTACTTTGGGTGTCGTTTTCTAATAAATTATTGCTTAAGCAGCTCGATGAGCTCGGGAGCTTGTGCCTTCCAGAGCAAGACAATCATCCCTGTGGTTTGAGGTCTCGACTTGAAGCCCTGGACGTTGATATCTTCTTCGGAGTTTGGGGTGGCAGGATCATTATGCAGCTGCATGTGTATCTATAGTTTACTGTTTATAATTACACTTGCCGTATTTATCCACATAGGTACATATCAGTATACATATACCTTCTATATAGCGGCTACTAAAATATTAAAAGATTAACTAGATTGCTTTGTGAGACGTCTATGGGGAGAGTATTGTTAGGTAATGCGTAAAATGCTTGTTGGAAGAATTAGTTTGACCATTCCACTCAAGCAGTGCTGATGCCATGGACCAAAGGAAAAAATTGCCATGACTCAATCACTTCCAAATACACTGCTCGGGGCAACCACAGGAGCAACTTAAGGATTTTTTGGCAGCGAAATATGAAAAGGGGAGGCTTCCAAGTGATATTTCTCTATTCTTTCTGTCTCAACTTCGCTCAGCTCTTCCAGCATTATTAGTCAAGCCTGGGTTTACTCTTCTGTTTTCATTTGGGATTTGTTACACAAGCACAATCCTCTCGGATCTAGTTGATAATTATTGAAGCTTCTATGCTCATCTAATTTTCTCTGCGTTGTTGAGGACAACTTTATTTCTTATTTTCCATCCATTTCCCTGTCTTGACTCATTATCTCGCTGATTATCTTGACTTCTTTTATGGAAATCGTACATATATCTACGTACATACGGAACCAAATGCTTGTAGCATTTTGTAATCAAATTTTGTTGTCTTCGCAATCACGATACTGTTGAGAAGCTGAGGGAGACACGTTCGGCATTCTTCCCAAATGCGCGTGGAGTTTGTCACATACCTAGTTTTGCTTGCGATATGTACATACTATGTATAACAGTGTACATGTATACTGCATACAGGTATATGTGTACTCTATACTTGAGAAAGTGTACTTATATATAAGTATACGGACACTGCATAAATGATGTAATGGATGAAGTAATAATAATCCTGGCTATAAAAGTTGTAATTCCATCGAACTTACTACAGCGGATTTGAAAGTACGCTAATAAAGGTGTACAATGGTTATTAGTAAGTATAGAAGTAGTCTAGTTATTATATAAACGGTGGGCTGCAATGTCCACTTCACTTGCAATGTTAAAATGGTATAAGATTTGATAAGTTTTTTGCAACTCCCTTTTGCCCTACCTATGAGGTTGACCTTTGCCAGCGTAAAATGTTGTACACGGCCTGTCTCCTCGCTCATCTTTTTATTATAAATGACTTTACCTTTTATTGGATATAAAGTTTGTTTTTTTCTCCCGGAATTTCGCTCCCAGCCGCACCTTTTATGTGAACTCATTCATTTAATGATCTCAAGACAAATGATGATTTGACTTTTTTTCTTCTTTGCTCTGCTCTTCTTCTTCTTCGTCTCCTTCTTCTTGTTGCTTTTCTTTCCCCTCGAACCCACATAACATTCATCCACACATTTATTGGAACATTCCAAATAAACACAATTTAATGTTCCGGTCAGGAGTCAGGGGTTGGTGTAAGGAACAGAAAAGTACATAAGAGAGCAGTGGAGAAGATTCCGGGAGCAAAAGACAAGCTGTGGGACTGCTGATTGTTTCCCTGTCTTTTGATTTTTCTATTATCCTTTGGTTTCAGCCAAGCAACTGCAATATAAAGAGTCCAGTAGACTCCTCTTTCATTACTCTCCTCACCTTGGTGATTTAGAATGTATGAAAAATACCAAGAGGCTTGTTATTACACTGCCTCCAGTCCTTCTCCGCTTCATCCGTCCCACAAATCAAATGTATTTTCATTGACACATGCATGCCTTTTCTTTCGTACAAGCTCCACAATGCAATACAAATATGATTATAGATACTATTGTATAGTGTAACTATACACTTTGTCCTATAGACTAGCAATGATTATACCTATGTATTGCATGAATATCTATCTGTACATGAGTAAATTGAGGTACATAAGAATTCGTATCACTCCTGCTGTTGATAGCAATAAATACAGAAGCGTTGTAAACTGTCGAAAGGAGCTTTTGGACTTGCAGATCCACGTTGTGAGTGCGCTCACGTATTGAGATTATTATTGTGAGCAGAAGACAGTCTCAGTCAAGATATAGTTTCTACAGCCTTAAGATATTATGTCATAAAGACTGTAGGAAAATTAATAGATACTAAAATTACTTGGTTGCATGCATCTCCCAGACTTGCTCCGATTATCAAGTATACATGCGAGAGTTTGGAATAAATTCAAGGATATAAGATATACATTAAAGAATGTAAAATCCGTTGAAGGGTATAAAAAATATATACGTTGAGGAGTATAAAATACATTGAAGAGTATAAAAATCATCGAGAATATAAATTGAAGACTATAAATTCAGGAATATAAAACACACGTTAGAATAAAAAAGGAGACCGGAGGGAAATTCGAAAAGGGCTGGAGAGACTTTGGTTCGTAACATGAATACTTAGCTTGATATTAGCTTGAGTTGGTAAAATATTTGGTTTTAACATTTTAAGTAGTATGACTGATCCGTTGGAAAGCACAGGGACTGCAGAATGCTGCGTTGAATCATCGAGCGAATGATGATACTTGGATGGAATGCAATTGTTTTCATGCTGCCAAGACCAAGAAGAGACAAGGTTTGTTCGGCAATCCAGTTTCTCATACTTAGTAATTATCCCAAATTAGGTGAATCAAAATAAGAGTGATTTTATGTTTGAAGTCGAGTTTAAGTAGAGATGATGAATGCAACACGCATTCTCCCTCAGTTTCCAAAGAGTTAATACTCACTATATGGAGGACTGGAAATAAATAAAAAAAAAAGAAGAAAATATTTCATCCAATTCTTACACTTGTATTGTTATTGTTGTGGGTTATTATATGCAAACGGAAAGATGTTCTTGAATGAGGTTCATCATAATAAGCATAATGACGACTGTGAGGAGGAAAAAGTGATTGAGAGTTGGAGAACGGACCGGCTGCTCCTCCGAATCTTGCTCCTGTGCTTGGCTTGCATGGAACGCCGCATCCAAAAGCCAAATTATAATGCGTGAAGACAAAAAGCAAATAAAAAACACTTGGATTCGGGGTATTGATTTAAATGCAGATCTACAACTTTTTCCCTGTAGGATTATTTTGCATCCTAGTTGGCAAGAAGCCGATCAGGCAGAGGGATGGACGCGGTTATTGCTTCGTCTCCTGATCCCCCTCTTCTCTCATATAGTTATGTACATATGTACGTGTACAGAAAAAAATAAATGCATGAAGAGCGAAAGGCAAATAAGAAAAATCTCGATTGATTGTATAATAGAGAGCGAAGAGAGAAATATTATCTAAGGTGAACTCTTGTATGACTCTTCATTCTCTGCCTAATCATCTCGGTCAAGACGATCGAGTGAAGCCAAAACGCTGAACAAACGGTTTTTCCAGGTAAACATCTATATGAACCATATGTATGTATGTATGTACATACTACTATAGTACTACATGTATGTACATATGTTGTACAGAATGTTTTCATGTCGTAGGGAATATTTTCATTGTGTAGGGAATGCTTACATGTTGTTGGATATGTTTTTACGTATTGTACATTATATTGATGGTGAAGGAACAAAAATACCAATTTGTATACCTCCAGCACAAAAGTTAGTTCTTTTAGGATCCTTCGCCGACGATGTACGGGCTTGTTCTATACAGTTGAGGTTGAAGGCAGGTTTTTATAAATGTTGGAGAGTTCATATTAAGTTGTATAGGATGTACGTATGACCAAGCTGATCTTAAAGGCTGAAGTTACAACTAGGATCTTGTAACAGTAGATAACCATGCACCTTTTAACTCCGCATCTCTTGACAATGCATATCTCGACTATGCTTGACAAGCTCCTGCATCTCTTATCCCAATAATTTCCTAGAGATCAAGACCGTGTATCTTAAAGGGCGCTGATCTTCGATACCCATTTCACAGCTATAAGATCTGTGAGCTATAAGCTGCAGTGCAGGAGCTATAAGATCAAATGAGCAGAGCGTATTCCTAACAAGTTTAATACACTAAATAGAATTTACTACACTCTTTAGATAAAATATGTAAGATGCAAGGTTGTGCATTAAATATACAATTACTTCACTATATCACAGGCACGGCAAGTAGTATAATATAATTACATGAAAATCAAATATATAATGTAACACATATATATGAATAATGAGGATAGTAATATATAAGAAATGCAGTTTAAAAAATACATTGTAGTATACAAGACAGATACTTGTATACTCATAGGTATAGCTGCCATGGAAACATTAAGCATTTTATTACAGATAGATGTGGCATGCAGATGCTTTTGTGGTTGGGTCTTGTTGTAACTTTTTCATCTTTAACCTGTTTCAGGAGCAAAACTTGTTGGTTCACTCACACTAACTCCTGGTTAGACCAGCACGTTAGACACACAGTGATGAAGAAAGGCCGGAGTTTGACTCGGAATTGCTGAGTGTGATTGTAACATGCAATGTTGTGTGTGAGTATGTTTTGAGTGTAGAGTCGAGTCAGAGAGTAGGATTATTAGAGTTGAAGATGTTCAACAACCGAATGTTATTCTCTTGGACAATTTTTTCCTTCAATTTTGTGGCCCCTGGAGTCATTGGATTTTTTAGTCTACTCCAGTTCATTCTCTTCCCTCACACACACACACATTCAGTCTACTTTAGTCCACACTTAGTTCCAAGGATGTATTACACTACCAATAAGGGTGTTCATGGTGCATATTTACACATGGAGTTTCTAAGAGCAATAATATGCAGGAGTAATATGCACCTATGTACATATCTAAGTGTAAGTATGTCAATAAGTACAAGTATATGTACATGATGTACAAGTATATGTACATGATGTACAAGTATATGTACATGATGTACAAGTATATGTACATGATATATAAGTACACTTGTCCCGAAAGCAGAAGCATTGCTCAAGCTTCTCTATATGAGCAGAGCAAGAAAAATGAATGTAAACATCTGTGATGAGGACCAAGTTGACAGAATTCTCGGTACATCGAGCTGCATAATAGAGTCGGGAATGTCAGGGCTTGGAATGAGACTGGAGAAAAAACCGAGACCAACTATACACTCGTCCGGAGCGGTACATATGGATATTTTGGAGACCAACTCCACTTTCGGAGTGTATGGATGTTTTGGGAAATTGTAAGGAAAATTGCAGAGCGAGTCTCATGTGTGCTCGGCACTGGAGATAAGAAAGACTGCTCATGCACTTTCTTTCTATTATTACAGTCGAGGATTATTACCACTGGCTCTGTAGATACCCGGGTATTCTGTATTTGTATACACAGAAATATATGTATGCTCGCCTTCATTTCTGCCAACATGTAGTATTTCATCATTAAGTATGCATTCTCACAATACGTCCCAGCTGTCGCTAATATTCTTGTTCCTATACAATGGTCACAGTTCACTAAAATCCGTATGTATACACATATACCTTGTATACATATATAAGGTATACGTTTATATGTAAGTATGTAAGGTAGCTCATATATAAAACAGCATTCAAATTCTCCGCTGTTGTTTCCTCTGGAAACAATGGTGAGTGTGAATTATATGGTCTACTCCCTTTTGGATGGTGCTGATGAAAAACAGTTTTGATAAGTGTGAAACTTGAGAAACAAAGTCATCTTGGGATGCTGAGAAATGGCAATTTCTTATCCTTTGAGCTTTATGTTCTGTGGAGATTTCATTCGGATTTTAAACTCTCGGGCCCTCCTCCTCCTCTTCCTTCTCTTCTCCCGACACAATTGTATTCCTGGGTTGTGGAATGAAAGGCTTGTTAGCACTTTTGATTAGAATTTAAACATTTCAAGGCAGCTCTGCTGTGTATTTCAAGCCTCCGAGTCCCAAAAGTACACAACGTCGGTAATGTGATTTTCATTATTTGCTGTTTTTCTTGTCCGCACATCGCCTTTTCACTTTCTATATAATTTCAATAAATTCCTTTATGCCCTTCCCATACAGATATCTATAAATATAAATTCCTACAGCGGGGCCACCATTTACATGCAAATTTCAACTTAAATACTGTCCCTATCTCTATAAATGTTGAATTGTAGGCACGCTAAATAAATGCAATGGAGGGAGAAGACGCATTGTTGCATGTGGTTGGGTCTAACAAGCCAGAGATAAGATAAGGCGTTATAGTAGCTTGTTGTCAAAGCCTGTGAGACTTGCTTGCAGTATCTCACGATGAGTTTATGTCGCAAAGTTGTATTTAATTTGTGTTGGCTATACTACTTAATAGTACAGATATAGAGTCTGTAAAAGTTGTATAGGTACATATATATGCTTAGGTGATATGTGTATAGTAGATGCAATTCTCTATCCAATTCTCCCTTCTGCAGCCAAGTGATTATAAGATCCGCACCGTGTGTTGTATTTGTCTCCATAATAATTATTTATATTGTAGGTGAACAAGAGTTCGTTTTATTTCAAGTGGATTCATTAGGCTGAAAGCAGAACAGTTGGGAAGGAAACAACTTGTTATTTCTTCTGCGGCTCCTCCATATATACCGTAAGTTCTATAGCCAAGCCGCATGTAACCTACATTTGGTAAATGCGAAATATACAGGATTTTATGCTCGCGTCTACCTTGTTTATTCTATTAGTTTACGAGGCAGCGGACTGAGTGAGAAAGTGTGAAATGTTACTTAAAGGCTAGTAGATCCCACGTATTTAGCAGCTTCTTCTCTACTAAACTTGCTCATTTCAAGCTCTTAGGAATGAAGTTTTCTGATCTAGTTGGAGTGGATGGAGGACACAAATAGCTTAAATCATGAAATCCTATATATGTATATACTGTGAATAGAGCATATATGAAAAAAATCCATGTGGAAGTTTTCTTGGAAAATAGTAGGTATGTTTGTGTGCAGTCTAAATATATGGGCTTCCAATATGTGTAGGCTTTCTATATATGTAAAATGCAGAAAAAGAAATTATTAAGTTGGAGGAAATTAGAAAGTTTTGAGAAAAAGGGGAAAGAAGAGGAAATAAGCTACTAAGGCGCTGGTATAGGGGAACTCGGACAAACTTGTTCATTTGTTCTTAAGCTGGGAGTATCAACAATAATCGGACAGTAAATTAGGCATTTATTCATTCAGCTCGGGCTTGAGTGCCGACAGCTAACAAAACGACTGACTTTTCTCCGACAGTTCTTTCTTTTTTACGCTCCTCTGTATATTCCCCATCTTATTTTAAGTACCTGCATATGTCTATGTATACTCCATTGTCTTATATGTGGACTGTATATGTGTATGTTAAGCGCTTTCCTCAAGTGCGGGCTTATCAAGTGTGCTATACAGTAAGTAACGCCGGAGTATAGATATGTTAGACTACGTAGTTCTTCCATTGCTATGTATACACTATATATACACTATATACTGAGAACTCCATGCTCATTTATACATTATACCTCCACATGGACGCAAAGCACATTTATTATAAAGATTAGTACGAAGCCGTCTACCGTAATGGGGATTTGACTAGGAAGCTACAGCGCTAATCTCTTTACGTGGGTTTTATGTGTGGACAGTTATTTGTGTGTAGTTGAAGTTAGTGCGGGCTGGAAAGGAAAGGGTCGGAGCACACGAGAATCATCGTAATAAGTGTATACGGCAATAGCAGACTTGAGGAGGAAAGCTTCTTGCTCTGCCAATCTTATGGCACTCTTAACTACACGAAAGCTTTGTTATGCACGCTGGGAGTTGAATGTAGTATGTTTGTTATGTACGCTGTGAGTTGAATGTATGTTTGTTATGGACGTTGAACGCTGGGAGTTTTGTTATGTAAGTTGTGTACATATGCAAAAGAGTAAAAACAATGTGGAGGGACGGTCCTTTGATGGAGTGATTCCGTGTATAATGCATAATATCTCTTCCATATAATGCCTGTCATGCGGCCAATCAATAAATTAGCAATTGCATGTAGTCACTTCGTAAATATTTTAAATTGGTTCTTCTGTGTGAGCATAAAATGTTTCCGACCCGCCCTCATCAGTAATGATATACT
This sequence comes from Lipothrix lubbocki, assembly GCA_034696945.1. Taxonomy (NCBI): domain Eukaryota; kingdom Metazoa; phylum Arthropoda; class Collembola; order Symphypleona; family Sminthuridae; genus Lipothrix; species Lipothrix lubbocki. The sequence continues at coordinate 6,555 of JAQGAK010001703.1, read as the reverse complement.
AGCATTTTGAGCATGTATAGCCGGAAAGCTATGCAAGTATACGACGGAGTCGTCCTGTACACCTGTGCATAGAAGAAGTCCATGACACCTGCATGCATGAAGGTGGTCGCATATGCATGAGGGAGGGAACATGCATAGAGCAAATTATAACATGTAGATACATGCAAGGAGCCTGAGTAACAAGGAAAACCTTGAGTCGTTTCACAAGAGTCGCACGCTCCCTGTCCATATATAGTAAAGAACCGTCGACTTCTTCTTTTACTTCTTGGACCCACAACAGGATCTTATTATTGCTCTCACCATGCTTCCCCACTTTTATTTACTTGCTTACATAGGTCATGTACATCAATTCCTCGGTCCTTTCCTTGTACTACAACTTATCACATAAGTCTTATTGCAAGTCTGCGGATTTCAAATGGAACGCTCGCTGTTTTACATGCCTTAGTGTGCAATTTTGTTCGCTTTTATAGAATGTTCTACGTACGTTAGCATTAAGTTTTACACAGCTTAACCCAAGTGAAACATCTTATATACTTGTAAGATTCTACGTGTTCTTCTATAGGGTTTACATGCATTAATCCAGTTGTACATTGGTGGAACATGCAGATTTACATATTTCTATATTCGCGTCACTTTGTCCTCCCTTTCCTTCCTGCATGCCCTAAAATTTACTTACGAGTGCAAGGAATTCGTCTACGCCAGCTATGTACCTCAGCCAAATAAATTGTGCTCCAGCAAGTCAGAGGTTTTGGTTGGGAGCCGGAGCAAAAGTAGTTGTTGAATGGGACTGAATCCGTCATGAATGCTATTCGGAGTATTCGCTGAGGAAGGCAAATACACAGAAATGGGTTCGTGAGTACAAGCGGGCAAATTTGCAAGACCACCCGGTCCGTCGTGGCCTCCAGAGGAAATTCACTATTTAAAACAGGATTAGAAACCAGTTGTACCAGCAGTGTAATCCAGCGATATTACTTATTGCGTGAGTAGGTCTGCTATATAGGACTAGCTTGTACCTCCTGGATATTTTACAAGATCCTGGCCAAGATGCGATTACAGCTTTCGCCGTTCCTACCATCCTTCTCGGTCGGCGTCCCCATGTAGTAAAGCCAAGTCCTATCTCCTTCCCCAATCTCTTTTTCTTTCCCTCTCTTTGTCCACATCAGAATTCTGTCATTATTTGAGCCATTCCTTGTCCTCCGTGCAAAAGATTTCACTTTACATGATGATTTATTTGTACGAGGAAAGTAGAGATAGGTAATGTCAATGGACTGGAGGAATACTTACAAACTATGGACGATGGCAATTTATAATTTTATAAATTGCAATAATGTAGTTACTGTCGGGAGACATGAGTATGGGAAATAAAGTCGCAGGCTGCTGCTCTGACCATAAGTGCACGTCTTCTGGTTCCTCGGAGCTTATTCAATGGCCCGTGTTATATAATATCGCCGACGTATAATATAAAATGACTCTACTTTCCTTGATTCACTCCTTGCCGGTTATGATGACGTTAGGAAATTTGATAAGTGGAGCTGCTATAGGGCTAAAGGCTTCCAGGGCCGTACGTGTCGGAAGTGAGCTATAGTCTCAAATTGAATGTAGAAAGCTCGGAGTTGCATACATCCACGTTAGAATTGTAGTTAGATTATAGCTTAATGGTATCTGACATGGACGTCTAGAAGATCAGAGGATACGTTAGGTTGAAGCATCTGCAGTGAAAGAGTGATTTCGAAGAATAAAGATATTATTGAAGCCCGGACGATACTAATCGTAAGTGATGCTGGGGTTGACGAAGAATGAGCAATAGACGCTGATGGGACGAATATCTTCAAAGTGAACGTACCTAGTTCCCTTGGTCTGGATACCAAAGGAGCAAAGTATACTTCGAAGCTATTCCTATAAGCTATATATACCATCACTACTGTATAAGTATAATGACAATGTTACATCAGCGGAGCCGCTTCTCATATGTTGTCTCTATTCGGGTCCCATTGCCCGTGCTGTGCATTGGATATAGACGTATGGCCGGTGAAGGAGGAAGAGGAAAGGAAAATTAATTGAAAAATTGCAGATCTTGGAAGCATTTCCTGGGAACATGATGTCTTGATTTGTACGTTTCCAAGTTGCTTTTATTGGTATTAGGGAGTTGGTGGTGCGTGTTCTGAATACAAGGTGGTTAATGAGAGTTATAAAATGGGCACCATGAGCATTCTATGGCCAGAGACCTGGAGGAAATAAAGACTGTACCTTCTGCACCATTTCGCTGAATCAATATCAACCTTTTATTGGAAATGCTACGCTCCGGCCCCGCTGCCCTTCCATTCTTCCAACCAATATAGCTGTCTTCAAAGGTGAAACTTGCTTCTTCTTCCGAGTCTTTGGCATCCACTGAGGAATATCCTCACCCACACACACACAAGAAGAGAAAGATATCACCCGACCCTATACAACCCATACAAAGTCATTTTTCCCTCGCCTCCTCTCACCCAAACTTACTTTTCGGCAGGAGAAAAGGGTGAAAGGATGGTAAAAGATTCGGGCACGATACGAGAGAACACAAGCACACACAATGTAGCGCCAATTTGGGATAACCTAATGTGGCCTTATGTAAGGTCAGGCTTATGGCCACTCTATCCGATTAGGTCCATGCAGCTATACGCTTTATACCATCTTATCCCTCATTTTGTCTGTACTCCACTTTTATTATGTTCTACATCTTGTACTGTTCCTTATTCACTTTGTAAAGTTACGTAGGCACTCACTTATGAAAATTCGGAAAATTGCTGCTTTATGTACTGATGTAATGTACCTACTACTACTGTACCTGTTCTATGTACTCGCGGGGAGTATATAGTATATATATCAAAACTTTATGGCAAGCTGGTGAAGCTATAGAAAGCAAGCTACTAGTAAAGCTATAGTAAGCAAGCTACTAGTAAAGCTATAGTAAGCAAGCTACTAGTAAAGCTATAGTAAGCAAGCTACTAGGAAAGCTATAGTAAGCTAACTACTAGTAAAGCTATAGTAAATAAGTTACTAGTATGTGGTAAGCTACATTTAGCAAGGTAAAGCGGTAAGATTGCAAGATTGTATAGTTGAACGGGGATGTCTGTTTATAAAAGAAGAAGTTAGGGTTTATAAAGTCAAAAAGTTGGTTTAAAGTGAGTCAATCTATGAAGTGATGAACTTCCACATATGCCTCCAGACGATGAACCAGACTACACTCGGAAGATAGCAAGTACTTCCGCCAGTAGTTTCCTTCTGGCCAACCTTGCGAGGCTTAACAATACTCTGCTTATACATAAAGGATACTATGATCGTAGTTTACAGCAAGGAATATACAGATAGTTTTATCTATACGAAAGGCGTAGACATAATAACCAGGAAGAACCACTGCTAGTAGCCCTCTTTTCGGTTTTAAAGCCCATGGAGCAGAGATATATTATGTGTGTATAATTTGAAAGCATATACATAGTGGAAGAGCGAAGTTCCAAGGCACCTTTCAGCCGCGAGCATTTCCAGTAGTAGTAGTAGTAGTAGTAGTAGTAGTGGAACTTGTGATAAAAGAGAAGAGGAGATACACAAGCGAAGATACTACAAGGCAAGGCTCTCCCGTTATGCTCCCCATGTTAAATTACATGTAGATACATACATTTATACATGCATGATTGTGAGGAAGGCCTCGTCTACTAAATGCATGACAGAAGTTTGTGGCCTTAGAAAAATAAATTTTGTATTCCATACCTTCCCCATGCCAGTTTACAGGGATCCTCATCCTCGTGTTGCTACGCCAACATTATCATCACACTGTGCTCAAGTATAATTCCAGTGAAAGAATAAAAATTTTAACTTGCCGTTCCTTCTTCGCCGTGTGCACCTGATAATAAATGAAAGTACCACATAAAGCGTTCTATGACACAGTAAAGCTCGGACATGGGAATGGTCGGCAGTTCCCAATTGTTACCTAAACGAGGTTTATTGCTGATTCGGAGCTTAAGAATTTCCAACAGGTCTTATGGTTCAGAATATTGATAAAGCTGCTTCATGGTTTAGAATAAATTATTTACGTACATAAATTTAGTTTAGAATTAGTAGAGTTTCTTTAATAATAAGAAATTTATATAATAATATTTAATACTACGAATAGATTAGAAACGCTGTGAAAGAGAAAATCGAAAAATTTCCTTCTAAAATAATCTTGATTAACCCACCTGGAATGAATGCAGCCACCTTTGAGAAACCTGATGGTGGAACAAATTTCCTAATGAGGCCCGTCACTTTCCCAACAACCCCGTCCGCAGTGCTCTGGAGTAAATGGTAAAATCTGTTATTGTCCAATCCAAGGCTGTGATTGTTGAGAGCGAGAGGGGAGAATTAAATGCGGGACGTACGGGGTTAAGTGTCTGTTTTATGGGGAGGACGTGTACGGCGCTGGCTCTTCGAGGTCCCTACCTTCCAACATAATAGCTAGAATAATTTACTGACAAATCCATACACTTGACTGCGGAATGACCGGACTAATCGACATTTTAACGCGAGGAGCAGTAAGACTAAATTGAAGGGAATGTTTCAAATGACTCTGTTCTGCAGCCTTCCCCGGCACATTGTGACCGGTCGTGTTGTATTTTATGGTCCTCCGTCCAATACAGATACTGCCATCCCGAAACGTAAACACGTGCGTTCTTCCAGCGTCAGAATGTATAGAAGATACTTATATATTGTAATGTGTGTGGATGCGAGAATTTCTCTCGTCCACTGGCTTCCAGTTCTCGCCCTACAATGCTTCCCATCTCTGGCTCTTATTTCTTCCGTTCAGGCTGTCGTGCCTAAGTTGCCACCTGGATGGTCCACAATCGATAATAAGACTACATCAGAGTCTCTTAGAAAGCGATGCAAGATGCAATTTACATGGACGTGCATCGCATACTCCAATGCGTGTTAAAACTCAAAGGGAAGGAACTTTCTCCGGCCTTTGGTAATATCCACCGGGGTGACGGAGAGTAGCGTGGCCCGGTCGTCGTCTTCGTCCTCGTCTTCCAAACGTTTCTCCGGAGCAATTGATATGTATTTTCATTCTTAACGTGGGCCATTAATATTGCAGGAGCTGCATGTACAACTTGTATGAAGTGCCCTGAGTACTGTAAATGTACACATGCAAGCTTATTATGTACATATCCAAGTTTAGTTGTACATATCCAAGTTTAGTTGTACATATCCAAGTTTAGTTGTACATATCCAAGTTTATTATTCACTCTATAATTATACGCTCCATACCTGAAATACATACGGAGTGATTGTGCATAAGGGCGGCGGCATGTGAGATGTGGTGCGTGAGGGTTGACGAGCTGGCGTTGCTTTTTGAAATGGACAGAAATACATACAAGCCTATAATAGCCATCCGGGTGTAATGCCTTTCCCGTTAGAATGCATCAAGGTTGAATTTAAATTAGTAAATTAAGCCCGCGAGCGATATAGCAGAGCAATTCTCCGAGGCCAAAGAACAAGCAGTTTCAGAGCTACTGTTTTCCCCATTTCGTATACATTTTCCCTGCTTTGTTGTTCCATCCCCTCCAGTTCCGCCGACTTCTCCGCCTGTCCTCCTTCGTAGTCTTCCTCTCTTCCCAGCGTTCTGGAGGCACGAGATACATAACTTTAACTGTGCCCATAAGATGAATCTTTTCCAGAGGATCTTTTCTGGAGAGCTTGGAAAGACGGCGTTAGGGTAAAAAAAAAAGGAGTTTGAAGGTAGCAAAAGGAGTTTGAAGGTAGCAAAAGGAGTTTGAAGGTAGCAAAAGGAGTTTGAAGGTAGCAAAAGGAGGCTGGAGGTAGCAAAAGGAGGCTGGAGGAATATCAGGGAATATTTGGCAAAGCATAACATGTGCTGTGGGAATTTGATAGGAAAGGCTGAGGGATGAGGATAAATTCATCCAATTTTTTAGTGTGGCTCGCATAACGGAATGAGTAAGGTATGGGAGCAATAAGCAAAAGGAGAATCCTTATGTAAGCTTTCATTTTGTATAGGTTGTACATATATATATGGCGCGGAGCGACAGGGCAGGAATGATTATTAGGATTGGAGGATATAGAACAAATGATTGAGCGTCCACGGTAGAGCTTGATAATCGTGAGCAAGAGCACCTGCGGAGCATCACTATTTCCCATTTTATCCCTTCTGCCAGCCAATATTCTCGTGGCTTCGCCATTCTGAAATGCTTTGTTAAAGACATGGAAACGATGGCAGTTAAAGTCGGACTGGTAATAGTGATTTTATATGTTACATGCATAGAAATTGTAATTTTATATATGCAAAATTACATAGAAATTGTGATTTTATATGTAAAATGCATAGAAATTGGGATTTTACAGAGGGTGATTACTCGTATTTTACTCACTCTTGCCACATCGAAATTAAGTTCAGAATGTAGATTGAATATGCTGAAGCAATTTTTTTTAGATTGCTAAGATGTCAAGCTACATGTTGGTACTATTGAAGGCAATATTGCCCCTAAGGGGAGTACGGGTCAGGGCCTACAACCTGAAACCCCGATATTTAGA
>JAQGAK010001702.1:0-27801 GCA_034696945.1 Lipothrix lubbocki | reverse complement strand
TCAAACCGAACTTGACCTGAACTTGAACTTGTCAAGTTCACTGTCAAGTTTAACTTGAACTTGAGAACAGCTCTGGTCATTTGTCATCGGGAAGCATTCCAAAACGGTGTAATAATTATAATTTATAAAATTATAATTTTGTTTATGAAGTTGTCCCAACCCTATCTCAATATCTCTAATGTAATAATTCCAATAATAATAATGTGTGCGCAGATTACGATATCAATACCACATTTTTAGACAAATAAACTAAAAGCAAACAATGTATCCATATTTATATGTATCCATATTTATATGTATCCATATTTATATGTATCCATATTTATATGTATCCATATTTGATGGATTGCGAAGAGGAGTATAAAAATGTTTCAAAAGCTTACATGTCATCCTAATCATGATTCATGAGCATATATTTATAAACCGAATGTTAAAGATAAGATAAAACTATTAATGTGCAAAATCTGTACTTGCTGAACCCGAGAATTTTCAAGGACGTTTATTAGTTGTCAGTCATCTACAACCTTGTCAAGGTCAAGTGCATTTCCGGTTTATAAAGGGAGTTAGGAAATTTAAAAAATTCATTAAAGATGAGGATATATGCATATACTTTTGTATGTATACCTATACTTATTGCTCGTATATCCGGCTGGAACAAATTTTATGTATTTATTTACTATTTGCTCAACTTTGTTGCACATTTTCATGAAAAAATACTTTTAAGAGCATGGTAGGCATGGTTACTGTATACGTACGTACATATCGTCGGTGGAGATGCAAAGTTGGCTTTCTCCATGTGCGTCACTAGCTTCAAAGTGAGACATCCATCCTTATTTTAAGTGCAAGGTATGGGATAACTCCATTATAATTTACAATTGCCTTGCAGTTGAAATTTTAAATACAAGATTCCTTCATTTTAAGTTTTTTATGCAATTAAACGGGATATTCGATCTTTCACTGAATTGATGGTGGATATCTCATCTTGCATTTAGTATTACATGGAGATAGTTCATTTTGCATCTCCACCGACGATATTTTATAAAGCGATCAACTTTTTTCATATAGCATATACATATATATGCTGTCCCCTTTGCAACAATGCATACGAAAATAATAATGAGCTTCCGGAAGACTGCAGCAATAAATTTAGAATTTCATACAGGAAAATATGATAAATTAATGTTAAACTTATTCCATTGCGGATTTCCTTTACAAACATCTGTATGATACTGTAATATTCCACGCAATAAATAGTGACGCAAGTAAATCAATTCAGACAAATGAATGTGTCAATGTTCTGTATACGGACGGCTTGTGCGGCGGTCGGGTCAAAAGATTTGAACAAGGAACCTATAACCAAAACACAACAAATAAGAAATATCTGTTTATAAATAAACAGGCATAGATGCATAATTACATATATTTAAACAATTTACTATTGCAGTTTATTCTTACCCCTGTCAACCAAACCAAAAACATGTGGCATTTACAGGTGTGTCGCTATGGATTTTCCTGAAATACAGATAATTATATCACCGCGAAATATGCTGTGGTTAGGGTTAGGCCCCGCAATTTACCTTTAAGGGAGTCCAGCACTTAGGTGAAGGTCTATAAAGTTGAATCCTTTCATTCTAAGGGCAATTCAACAAGGTTGTAAATAGTGTTACTAGGAATTTAGCGGCGGCTTTATTATTTAAGTGTATATGGGTACTAACTTTTTATCTTTACAAAATCCCATTCAAGTGTAGTATAGATACCAATGGATTAACATGAACAATGCAATTGCTGTATCCCCACAGTGGGGGATTAAGCCGTTTTCAAGGTTTCCGAATGTCGAAAGGTTTTTAACGTTTCTGAGGAAACGTCATTGTTCGTCCAACTTATTAACTGGAATCATTGAAATTTATTAAAGAATATAATATGTAAGTATACATTAATACAACTACATTAACTTCGGGCAAGTTCATCGTTTCACAAGAAAATATTTATTAACCGGACTTCACGGTTAACCGGTATTTTTCTATCAGCTGATGTTGCCCCTCTAGTAGTCCCTTGAATATTCATGTCATCAGTATATAGGGATTTCCTGTGAAACTTCAGTCTTCGCCTTTTTCGAAGAGCTGCCTTAATACTGTTAAATTAACATATTACTGGCACCTTCCTTTCAAAAATATTTTTTTTAAAATTCCCAGCGAAGATGATTCCACCAATGTTTAGAACAATTGCATCAATAACTACAATTTATATTGTTTGCATCGCATTTTGGGTTCCAGAAATTTCATCGGCGAATATTAAATGTCCTTCAACACCAGCAGGTCGAGTTGTACAAGCGGAATCAGATTGGACGGTATTTGAATTATTCGTTATTTAAAATAGTATTTATAATAAATAATTACCTACATTAACATCTTCTAATTATTGCACCGGCTCATGCCTGGGATTTAATTAAATATTAAAACAGACGGACAACCTCAAAGAAAATATTAGTGAAGCATGTAGTAATGTGGGTGGAACGAATTACAACAGGGCATCCTGCAACATTACTGTTAATGATGAATCGCAATGGACGGCGCAAAACAAGCTAAAAGTATTTGTCCTACCACATTCCCACAATGACGCAGGTAACGAAAATAAATGTTGCAAAGAAGAAAGACTAGTAATTTATTATGTATTAAGTCTGGCTTAATTTTTTATCATTTGATGCTACATTTGTATTAGTTATGTTATGTATGCGTGTATGTAACAAGATCATTGAACTGTTTTTAAACAAGGTTGGGGATGGACATTCGAGGGTTACTATGACTTACGCACGAGACATATTCTGGACCTAATGGTCAAGTACATGCCAGATCATCCAGATTATAAATTAATGTGGACCGAAATCTGCTTCTTTGATAGGTGGTGGCGGGATCAATCAGAGCCGACTAGGAATATTATGAGAGGGTTAGTGGATATATTTTGGTTTTGCTTTGCTAGTTTAAATTCCTATGTTGAATTATTACAGTGGTTCTTTCTAAATATTTAATCAGCTTGATAGAAAATAAACAGCTGGAGTTCGTGGGGGGAGGATGGGTCATGCCTGATGAAGCAGTTGTCCATTACTCCAGCTTCATCATTCAATTGATTGAAGGTCATCAATGGCTAAAACAAAGACTTGGCTACATTCCAAAGTACACCCAAATTAGAATTCATAGATATTGAAAATATTTTAGGTCGACAATAAATTATTGAATGACATTCGTCCATATTTTAGAAATGGTTGGACGATCGATCCATTTGGTCTATCACCAACTTTTAGTCTCCTCAGCAAACGGGCTGGTATAAAAAGCTTGACGACTTCTCGCATTCATTATGCAATGAAGAGCTTCTTGGCGAAGAGAAAGAGTTTGGAGTTCAATTGGAGACAATATTGGGGTAGGTGAAATGAATTGTTAAAGCATAAAGGGAAAGTTGCCTGTATCAACACGTATATCAACCTTGAATAATTAGTATCTTCTTGTCATTTGTAATACATTCTGAAAATGGATTACACCATTTATTTTTCAGATTCAAGTGGTAATAGTGACGTATTTACATACGTTATGCCTTATGATTCTTATGACTCCGCCAGTACTTGCGGGCCGGATGCTTATGTCTGTAAAGTATTTAATTGGGAAATTCTGGGTGAAATTCCATTTAACGACACCGACCCCGTATACTTAGAACGAAGGTATTTTTAAATATGTAGTTATTTTTACATCATTTTGTTTATTTTGTTAATGATCTAGATAATTTGCGTGATTTGCCTTTATTAGATCATATTTTAATCACGTTTGTTATCAAACAAAGGTCACGTGGCTTAGTGGATCAGTTTAAGAAAAAATCATCTTTGTTTCAAACTAATAACGTTTTATATCCATTGGGAGGAGATTTCCGATTTAAACTGGATGTAGAATGGTCCAGCGGATTACCGCATCTACAGAAAGTTATGGATTATGTTAACTCCCACGATGATCTATTTACCGAGGTAACTTCTACATTGTAATATTAAGCGGAATGTACATTCTCCAGTAGATGTTCTTTTAATTTCTAAGCATGGACGCTAACAAGTTTTGATTTTGAAATCCTCAGATGAAACTGGTGACTATAGATGAGTACATGTCAGCAGTGCAAGCAGAAATGAACCTTGAGAATTACACTCCAAAAACAATAATGGGCGACTTTTTTACCTACGACGATATAAACAATGATTACTGGAGTGGATATTTTACTTCTCGAATTTTTCATAAGGTCACTGAACGGAGATTAATGGCGTTGACTCGGTATGAATTTACATTTTAACTGATTTTCAACTCATTTAACTTATACAAATTATTATACAAAGTAATAGAAAGAAATTTAGTTAAAATTAGAAGGCTTGTTGAGCCTGAAAGCACCACAATACGACATATAAGTTGCAGCTCTTCTTAGGACTGCGAATATAGTTATTATTACCATCACCGCATAACGATACGTATATATGTATACCTAATCATATGGGTGGCCCTATTTGAAAACGGGAAATAATTTATTGTATGTCATACAGCGCAGCTCAATTGATATTTGTGTTGACAACCGCTGAAATTTACAATCACCACGACACCCTCTCATTTGATTTTGTAACCAATTTACTTGAGAAAGTTCTGGAAGTTCGTCGGACATCAAGTTTGTTCCAGCACCATGATGGGATAACTGGGACATCGTCAGACTTAGTTGTCATCGACTTTGCGAAAAAGTAAACCCATTTACAGAAAAGTGCAAGCAGTCTATAAAAATTTACAATCCATGTTTTACGATTATATTACATATTTCCAGAAATTCATACCAATAGAAATATGTTGTGTTTAGATTGGACACCGCCATCTACGAAGCAAATTTTGTGCTCCAGCAAGCAATCTTCGTGTTGACAAGCCCTAAGACTCTGGGAAACAGGAATAGCCTGGAGGATATTAAAAGACAAGACATATACATGGAGGCTATGGAAAGCAGAACCAACTTTAAGGAAATGATGTCGCGTAAAATCATCAATGTTAATGAAACTTATCCAGTGGAGGCCATTTCGGTGTTTAATGCTCTTCCTTCGCATCGGGTTCAGTTGGTTCGACTGATTGTTGCACATCCCGAAGTGCAGGTGAAGCACGTTTTTTTCAAATAACGACCTCACGTAACGTATATACCTTCACCTAACAGAAGCACTTACAATTAGAACTTTCATTGCTTTAATAGTATTATCATATTTAGGACGAACCTACATATAAGACAAAAAAAATTATCCTATGCGGAACGTTTTCTCAACTCTAATTTTACATAAACGACTAAATATGTATAAATATGCCGATTTGTTTTTACTTCAGATTAAAGATTACCAAGGAAACCTAATACCTTACGAATTATACCCTGACCATGCAGTAAAAGAAATGGAGACAAGCCAACATGAACTGGTTTTCAGAGTTGAAATTGGTCCACATTCTATTAAAAATTTTGAAATGATTTATACTCCAGGGTATGCATAATAAAATAACTATTTTTATTTACTATGAATGTTAAACAAAAATTGTATCAGTTGAATCCGATATACTTCCTGGATTAATTATTGTAATTGAATGTATTACTAAAATAATAGCAATATTACAACCAAGGCTGTGAAGACAACTGTTCACAACGAATTAAGCAATGAGATTACTGGAAATACAAATCCATCTTCCAAGGAAAAAATCTTTGAGATATCCAACAAAAATCTGACGCTGCATTTTACAGGAAACGGCATGTTGGACTCAGTGACTTACCATAATAATACCATTCCGTTGAACATTTCATTTCTCGCGTAAGTAGACAGACAATTAATAATACTTTTTTGATGTTAAATCAAATCTATCAGTGAGTATTGACTTTCATGAGGCCCTGCTATTTTGTCAACTTGAAGGTATGGAACTAATTCATCTGGGCTATATTTATTCCTTCCGAGCGGTGAAGCAGAAGAAATAAGTCAAAAGTCACCCGAAGTTGTAGTCGTGGAAGGTGAAATGCAAAGTTATGTTCAAGTAGAGTATGAGACTGTTATTCATCGAATCATTTTATCAAACATGCCAGGTACATACATTAACCTTAAAATTGAACAAAATGGCGGAAAAATTTATTTTTGCGCACATTTTCGTATTTCTTTTAAGAGCTAGTTTAAGATAAACCACCTGTATCGAATTTTAATATTCACTAGGACTTGACAGCAACGTAGTAGAAATTCAGAATTTAATTGACGTCCGTCAGAAGAAAAACTTTGAGTTAATCATGAGAATATCTACAAATATCCAAAACGATAACATCTTTTATACAGATAGCAATGGCTTTCAGGTGAGACTGGAATGATAATAAAATTTTATTTAACATGAAGCATTTGATAATATACATAGAGTATATATTTATATTAAATTAATAATTGCTATATTAATTCAACCAGATAATGAAACGAGAAATACTTAAAGGCAATCCAATTCAAGGAAATTACTATCCAGTGGCAACGACTGCTTTCATTGAAGACGACTCTACTCGATTGACATTAATCTGCGCCCAGCCTGGTGGTGGTTCCAGTCTTCGCCCTGGTCAACTGGAAATAATGTTGGATAGAATTGTTAACCAAGACGATCATCGTGGGATTGGACAAGGGGGAACAGACAATTTGGTTGTACTATCGAAATTTAAGATTTTAATTGAGAAGCCAACAGCGTGTAGGAGAAATCAAGACGAACCAATTCTAGTTCCGGCATTATCGCTTGAAGCACACCATCAGAAACAAAATCTTCTGAATCCTCTGGAAATATTTACTCGAAGCTTGAAGGTACCTTCAGCATTTGAGGACTACGGCATCCCAAAGTCGAATCCACTAATTCCATGTGATGTGAACGTGGTTGGGGCTTTCCCACTCCCAGAGTATGATCCTACAAATGATACCGATTATAATTCTATCGTAGGCACCTACAAATCCACATCAGAACTTGGACTGGTAGTTGACCGTATAGCGTTTGATGAACGATATGATGCTGGCATTTTAATCAACACATGTAATATTGATAATTTGTCTATGGGACGTTTCCGCATTGTTGACCTTTTCGGGTCCCTAATTGATAGTGTAATGAGACGAATGTCATTGACATTTACGATGACAGAAGGTGTTGTTGATACTTCGTCTGACTTCAGTATGGAACGCATGGAAATTTACTCTTTTCTTGTACCGTTCCGTAATTCTTCAGTATCTACATAAAAAGAAGTTACTGATGTTGACTGGAATCAATTATATAGTAGACATTGGGTTGAGACATTGGATATAAATTTAAATAAATCAAATTCGATGTTGTTATTGTAGTGTGAATCAAATGCGAAATATTTATTTATTTAAAGCATATTAAAGTGACAAATATATGTATAGTTGTCTCAACGGTTGCTAAAATCCAAGAATAACTTCCGAATATTGTTTAATATTGGGAATATTGGGATGGTTGCTAGTGGGTTATTCTAAATGTTGCTCTTGCACACCAAACATAACTCGCATTAAACAATAGCAACCCAATCTTAAATTATATAACGATATGTACATATAAGCAAATATAATAGATTGTGTATCATATTCAACGCGAGACAGTTAAAAGTGTGGATATCTTTTTATCAATGTGAACATTACGCATTAAACATCTTGGCGTGACCCAGCCCAAGTACATATCTGCATATGACCTGCTGGAGAATTAATTATTTAAAGCAGTATAAATAATTTGCTAATAATTTATTACTGCATGTGACAATGGGAATATTGTGTTCACTTCACGAGTATAATAACCTCGCCAATATTTATTTGTAGCTTATAGGTACGAAACTCGAATAGATTAGCACGCAGAATAATAAGTACTTTTGGAGGTAAAGCGGTTCAAGTTCAATGTCAAAAGCTCATCTACCTATTTTCATGGTTTGGGAGAAAATATATAGGATTATTCGTAATTATTATACACCACTGCTAAGAGTAATAAATTAACAATTTCAAGGACGGAAATTATTCTTCAATATTTAATGTTGAACCCTCGCGTATGTTTGGTGTGTTCCTTCTTAATTACATAGGTACTCAACATCCAAGGCAATAGCTTCATCTAAAGGGTCGATATGGATCAAGCATAGTTGCACATATTATTTCGAAAACAAATTTTTCCTTGCCAAAATTCTCGTTGTAGCACTTCTGAATGACCATTTTCCCGCAGGCACTTTTCCCTCCGCCATATCCGCCTACAACAAAGTTATGTCATGAAGAGAATAGTAGCACTGGTCTTCATGGAAAGGTTTCGAATTTATGTATAGTTTATTGGCATATATTGGGCCTGAATATAACCCGGAATAATAGTCAGTCGAGGAAAATCCAGACAGGAAAATTACATCGGTGTAGCAAATATCCAGTCAAAGAATACTCACTCACCTCGTTATAGGGGATATTAGTCTATTATTTAACTTGTATTTTTTCTAAGCGATACATTATTTTTTTCATGAACCAACATATGGGAATTATCAATGAGTTACACGTATAAATCTGAATGAGATCCACCGCTACATTATGTTTTGCAATATATGCATGATGTATAATAAACAACTTGGAAAGTAAAGCTGTGTTGAAAGAGTTATTCATTTATTCCATAAAAAGTATTCACATTCATCTGATCCATATAAAAATGAAGCTGGAGCATACAGTCATTATACTCCTACATTTTGATTCATGGACAATAAATTGACTACTTTTATATAGGCACACATCATTCCTACTAATCAAGCAAGTAAAATCGGAAAATACTAATTCATTAGGTAGGTTAGGTATTTTTAGTCGTGAATACATTTCTTCCAAACAATACGTGCAGTATGCTTTAACGAAATTTGGACCAAAATTTTGATCACTGATGGAAAAATTACACTTTTATATTTTTATTATTATAGCTAGTTACGAAATTATTTGAACCGCATTCTATGTTTACTCTAATAAGCATGGTTTTAATTTCCAGCGGATATGATTCAGCGGGGTTCAATATGCGTTATTTCAATAATAACTATGTGTCTTGTTTCCATCGCATTTTTTGGTCAACAAGTGACATCGGCAAATTCAAGGAAGTGCTCTTCAACCCCACCCGGTCAACTTGTACAAGCGGTATCAGATTGGACGGTATTTAAAATATTATTCATTACTTAAATCATGTACAATTATTACATTTATCTCTTTCCGTACCTAAAAGAAACTTACTGATATCTACATATTAATGTTAACGCAGACTGACACTATAAAAGAAGCTACTAGTAGCGAGATCATCAATGTGAGAGCGAAAGATCCCAAAGGAACATCGTACAACGTTACGGTAACGGTTAATGACGGATTGCAATGGACGACGAAAAATAAACTAAAAGTATTTGTGCTACCACATTCACACAATGATGCAGGTAACGGACAAATGCTCTGAAGTGTTAAAGGCCAATTAAATATGCAGTGTTAGGCGTACATAATTATTTAAAACTATTATTTAATCTTATACATATAAAAATGAAAAAAATAATCAGCGAATTTATTTTTAAACAAGGCTGGGGATGGACATTCGAGGATTACTACGAATTACGCACGAGACATATTCTGGATCTTATGGTCAAGTACATGACGGAACATCCAGATTATAAATTAATGTGGACCGAAATCTGCTTCTTCGATAGATGGTGGAGAGATCAACCTGAGCTGATTAGGAATAGAGTGAAAGGGTTAGTGCTGTATTTTTGTAAGATTTGCCAATTCAGTTTCATACATTATACAGATACATCTTATATTTGTGCTTTGTAAATTTTTAATCAGCTTGATAGAAAACAAGCAGCTGGAGTTCGTGGGTGGAGGATGGATAATGCCTGACGAAGCAGTTGTCCACTACTCCAGCTTTATAACTCAGCTGATTGAAGGTCATCAGTGGCTGAAACAAAGACTAGACTACTCTCCAAAGTATACAGTATTAATTATTTGAGATGGCAATGCAGGAGCATAACTATATATGTTTAAATGATCTTAAATTTTATACAAGGAATGGGTGGGCAATCGATCCATTTGGGCTGTCGCCATCTCTCAGTCTCATCAGCAAACGTTCTGGCTTAAAAAGCCTAACGTTCGTCCGCACTCATTACGGAGTTAAACGTTTCCTAGCCGAGCGAAAGAGTTTAGAGTTCAATTGGAGACAATATTGGGGTAAGGGTAAAACGTATTGTAAAAGTTTCGTAAAGTTGGTAATACCACCAGGTACAAATCTTTGACATAATTGCTTCTAATAATCTGAAAAATTTACTAAAAGTACGTACAAAAATTTTTTTTCCAGATGCAAATAGTAATAGTGACGTTTTTGCACACGTCATGCCGTACGATTCATACGATTCCGGCAGCACTTGCGGGCCAGATGGGGCAGTCTGCAAAGATTTCGGTTCGGAAATTCTCGGTGAAACGCTGTTTAATGATTCTGACATCGCTTATTTGGATCGGAGGTATTTTTAAATATGTACACTTATGCACAACCTTTCAGGGTGTTTATTTTCAAACTAGCTTTAGGCCCGTGCTCTGCACGGGCAATAAATGTGATATTTGGTGCGAGCATTTGAAATCTTACAGAGGTTTAGTGCGTACTATATTGGTGAGGATATGTGATGATTGATTTAGATGTTTTATGTAGCTTGAGTAACATCGAATTTGATTGAATTGTGTTTCATAATGGAAGGTCACGTGGCTTAGTGGAGCAGTTTAAGAAAAAATCATCATTGTTTCAAACTAATAACGTTTTATATCCAGTGGGAGGAGATTTCCGATTTAAACTGGACGTAGAATGGTCTAGTGGGTTGCCGCATTTGAAGAAAGTTATGGATTACGTCAACTCCCAAGATGATTTATTCACAGAGGTTAGTTTTTCATTGGAATATTAAGGTGTATGTATGTATCATTATTTAATCATTGGTCAATTTCAGATGAAACTTGTGACATTAGATGAGTACATGTCAGCAGTACAAGAAGAAATGAAAGTTAAGAAATACATCCCCAATACAATAATGGGTGACTTTTTTACCTATGACGATAAAAACGATGATTACTGGAGCGGTTATTTTACTTCCCGAATTTTTCATAAGGTCACTGAACGACGATTAATGGCGTTGACTCGGTATAATAAATAAGATTGACCTTTGGGCATTCAGTTACCCATAATGTGCGTTAGCTACCCTACGTAATATTTTATTGCGTGACTTATTTAATATAGAGCCTCTCAATTAATATTTGTGATGACAACCGCTGAAATTTACAATCACCACGGCACGGTCTCATTTGATTTTGTCACTAATTTACTGGAGATAATTGTGGAATGTCGTCGGACCCTAAGTTTGTTTCAGCACCATGATGGAATAACTGGGACATCGGCGGACCCGGTTGTTCTAGACTTTGCGGAAAAGTAAAACAAACTTAATTTTATTCAGTATTAGTAGTGTTTCGAAATAAATAGTATTAGTATAACTTGAAGTCATTTTCGCCAATCCAAATTTAAAAAATTACTTTTATTGTCCTCCATGATTTAATATGGTTTACGTGGATGTCATATTGTGGTGATAGAATGGATAGCGCCATGGCCGGAGCAAATTTTGTGCTACAACAATGCATTTTTCTGTTGACGCACTCAAATATTCTCGCAAGCAGAAGGCATATGGAGGATTTAAAAAGACAATACTTATTTACGGAGGCGTTGGAAAGCAGAGCCAACTTTATTAAACCGATGTCGCGTAAAGTCATCAATGTGAATGAATCTTATCCAGTAGAGGCTATTTCAGTTTTTAATCCTCTCCAGTCGCGCCGTATCCAGCTGGTTCGACTGGTTGTGCCGCACCGGGAAGTGAAGGTAAAAATATTTTGTAACGAATAAATATTCTGTATTACTATAGCTACCAAATTATCATCTGCAACCAACTATTTTGATTTTGAACTTAAGGTTACTGACAGTCAAGGAAAGCTAATACACCACGAATTATACCCCGACTATGTTTTCAAATATACACAAAATCCTTTTGAATACGTTGCTGGAGGATGGGCTAGATTTATCTACCCCGGGAAACCTGCAGTTGTACAATTAAATGAAAATCAGTATGAATTGGTATTTCAAGTTGAAATAGAACCTCTGTCTATTAAAAATTTTAATGTGGTTTATGCGCCAGGGTAAGAAACAATGAGTATGCAACTGTATTTTAAGTACTAATATCAATATGTATATATTTTAATATGAAATTATGCAAAAACATTGTGTGTATTGCAAATAATATCGATATTAAGGAAAATTTATAACGGTCGTCAATAAAATAGCAATACAACACCCCAAACTGTGAAGACCACTGTATATAAAGAGTCAAACCGTGACATCGACGGAAAAACAAAATTTACTAGCAAAAGTAAATACTTTCAGGTCTTCAACAAAAATTTGAAGCTGGATTTTGAAAAAAATGGAATGTTGAAATCTGTAACTTGCAATAATAACGACATTCCTTTGAACATTTCGTTTCTTGCGTAAGTAAAGTAAAGAAAATTAGACAATTATGATGTAAATACTGTGATTCACAATGTACAATGGTTTGTAATTTAATTTGAAGGTATGAAACCAATTCTTCTGGGCTATATTTGTTTCTACCAAAGGGAGAAGCTAAAGAATTACAGTTACAGTCACCGGAAATTGTAGTCGTCAAAGGAGAAATGCAAAGCTATGTTCAAATAGTTTACGAAACTGTTATTCATCGAATCATGTTAACAAACACACCAGGTATCTACGTAAATATTTTTTGTGCATTGTTTTCAGAGCTATTAATAAACAAACAATCACTAACTAAATAGCTGAATATTTTCATTAGGTATTGACAGTAACGTCATCGAAATCCAGAATTTAATTGATATCCGTCAGAAGAGAAACTTCGAGTTAATTATGAGAATATCTACAAATATTCAAAGCGAAAACATTTTTTATACGGATAGTAATGGTTTTCAGGTGAGATTTGTTTCATATTATTAACATGATAATTGATAAATTGACATATCGCATTTGACAATATGACGACATAGTCATTCATACTAATAATAATTGCTTCAATAATTCAAACAGATAATGAAACGAGAAAAACTTGAAGGCAATCCAATTCAAGGAAATTACTATCCAGTGGCAGCGACTGCATTCATTGAAGATGACTCTACTCGACTGACATTAATTGGCGCCCAGCCTGGTGGTGGTTCTAGTCTACGCCCAGGCCAACTGGAAATAATGTTGGACAGAATTGTTAATCAAGATGACGATCGTGGCATTGGACAAGGAGGAATAGACAATTTGGTTGTATTATCCAAATTTAAGATTTTAATTGAAAAGCCAACCGCGTGTAAGAGAAAACAAGAACAAATTCTAGTTCCAGCATTATCGTTGGAAGCACATTATCATAAACAGAATCTGTTGTACCCTTTGGAAATATTTACTCGAAGTTTGAAGGAACCTTCAGCATTTGAAGATTACAGTATCCCTAACTCAGAGCCACTACTTCCATGTGATGTGAACGTGGTTGGGGCTTTCCCACTTCCAGAGTATGATCCTACAAATGACAGCGACATGAATTCTATTGTAGGAACCTACAAACCCACTCCAGAATTTGGGCTAGTAATTGACCGCGTAGCGTTTGATGGGCGATATGATGCTGGCATTTTAGTCAACACATGTAGTATTGATAATGTTACAATGGGGCTTTTCCGCATTGCTGACATTTTCGGGTCCCTAATTGGTGGTGTCATGAAACGAATGTCATTGACATTTACGGTGACAGAAGATGTTGTTGATTCTTCTCATGACTTCAGTATGGAACGCATGGAAATTTACTCTTTTCTTGTGCCGTTCCGTAATTCTTCAGTATCTTCGTAGAAATTACAAGGGGCTGAATTTTTTAATCTTAATTGCTTTCGGGCAATGGCAGTATGTAAAACTAAATTGAAACCAAAATGCAAACATTAAACAGTTTTATTAGCATAACGTTGACCGGGTTCACATAAAGTAAAAAACACTGACATTCATGGTATATGGTGTTTGTCATGTTTACATTGATACATATTTTCATCATTATTATAAAGTCGTTACCTTGGCTAGGCTGTCTCAACTCAGAGTTAATAAATAAGTATTCGGTAAACTTATGCAATTTTACTTCGAAACACTTGACAATAAAAATCATGTTCAATATTTTCCAAGTTACAGTTGCCGGATAGAGAGATTTAGCATTTAGCATCTTATTCATGACAAGTCACAAAAGACATACACAACACACAAGTATATATTATACGTACATATATTAATACATCGTTCTGTATTGATAGGAAAGTATATCTTGTTATAGTGTTACAGTCGTTGTTACTCCCGTCTGGAGCCAGAAGATCGTGATTTTCCAATCCGAAAACCAGAAATATTAAAAAACCAATGAATTCTAAGGAAGATTCTATTGCGAGTTTAAGTGTAGGAAGCATCATTGTTGAAGAAATTGTTGAACCTTCCGCAAATCAAGAGGATGCAGATAATTCACCTAGTTCATCCATATATCATCCTGGCCATACCGAGTCTCTAATGTCAGAGGTGTGCAGTCAACTTGAACTACGAAAACTCAGCAGTGATTACTCCAACGTGTCTGGAAGTGATTTCGACCGAAACGCTTTACTTGAACATAGATCAAGATTTGAAGGAATCGAAGTTGATGTACAGTACACAGAAGATTTCGATGGGGATCAGGATGTTATGGAGGATGCAGGAATGGATCTCTTGTGGGTGAACTCTTTATACCTTGGATGCGATGATAATGGAAAGAATTTCCTTTGCGTTCCAGATGAAGAAACGAGTGATGACGGAAGTAGTCACGAGTTTCTGGAAAGTTTCAAAAATAAGCGAGTTAAGAGAAGGAGGATAACTTCCAAGTCTTCCGGTGCTTTGATCGAATCAGATGGACTTGAACACACAGTTGCCGGCAATGGAGGAACTAGTCAAAATCTTGCTGAAATTAATGATTTGGGGTTCGAAGAGTCTTCGACCGTTGTTAGTGCAAGTACGTTGACATGCGCAACTTCGTCGATTTCTTCCGAAGGTAGCTCGTCAGCAGAGGGCGAAGAATCGGAATATGGAAGCGAATACGATGTGGATTTTATGGGGAGGTGGGATATATTTTGGCCGATTATGTCCGCCAGCGAGAGAAAAAGTAAAGCAAAAGAGCAATATTAATATTGTGTTAACTTCATTTTAATTAAACTGCTATTAATTAATATTTCAGTGATAGGAGCCCCTTATGATGTCGAAAATGGTGCTGATAATGAATCCCGATCCTTTGTGGTTTCACCATCTGCAACAGAATCTGCAGATTTACTGAAAGATACCAATAACGATGAGGCACATAATCAAGTTGTTATTGAGGAAATAACAGAACCAGAAGCAGCCATAATTGGTAAATCGACCTAATTGATGCGTAATTTTTGTATTATACACTGTTGATGTTGATTGGTATTAAAATATTAGAACCTCCAGGACTTGATGTTGCCCTACCTTCAATAGAGGACCCGGGATCTGATAGTGTAATGGAAAATGCAGGTGCCGAGAACATGTTAGAATTTCAATCCAGAATAATTTTATGTACCGCTGGAGTCGCTTGTAATGTAGAAAAAAATGTTTTTTTTCTTTTTGTGCTCTGTTTTTGCTCTAGAAAATAACCTCTGCCGTATTTCATGACCGTGACAGTATGTATACTTACACACTGTAGATGTCTTGCTGTTGTTTAGTGTTCCTGCGAAGTAATCGTTGTCAGCTCCATAGTGACGAAAGCGTTGATGTTACATTTACATGTAAACTAATTTTAGATGTTTATGCTCATAAGCTAACAAATGCTTTCTTTATTCTGAACATTGGTATTGGTGCCGTTGTCTTATTATTCAGATTCAGAAGTCCAACAAATTAAATGCTTAACAATAAGCTGGATGGAGTCGGCATTGTCGATAGTGATTTTAATGTTCTGAGTCTTCTACTCAATTATAGGCCAGTGGTACAATTTATTATTGTTGAAGTTAAACAATCAATCATTGTTACATTAGTCATGGTTATGTATTACATCCCACAATAATCATGTCAACATTAATTAGATGACATGCCAATTCTTTGGCATTAAAGATTATACAACTATCTATAATAACGAACTTTGCCTATACTTCATCATATAGATACTTGTGTTATATGTATGTGCTAAAGTGCTAACTGCTAATACACTCTTGCATGCTAAATGCTATTGTTTGGAAACTTTGCCTTTTCGCTTAGAGGTAATGGGGACTTTTAGTATCGGTTAGTCATCATCGTAGACATAGTATCATTTAAATTTTTAAGAGAAGAACAATTTACATCTAATTAAAGTGACGTGAACAGTGGACTAAAAATATATACTGATACTACTGTATTCTTCTCTAAAATGTGAAGAAAAAGTCCAAGAAATATTAATCTAACTCGTTCCAACACATATTGCTTATTTAACAAATTTATTTTATTATTATTATCAATGCTTTCAATGTGCCGTACATTACGATTATTGATAATTTGTTGGTACTGTAATTTAACTTTACAACGCTTTGTTTTGTATCTGAAATTACAACAAATACTTTTATGCACTTACTTACTTATAAAAGTATATTGTCATTGTGATAAATAGATATTCGACTTTGACTTGCGGACAAGCAATATGATGGGAATGGGAATACTGACACTAAGCTAAAAACTAAATAGGTAATAATAAAAATCTTGTCAAGACTTAATTCACTAACTCATGAAATTAGAGATGGCGTGGAGGACCCTACGGGAAATGTCCTATTGTTAGTAAGTGCAACCTCTTCGAATCGCATTATTTGTAGAAATAATTAAATATTGAAAGTGAGATTAGAAGTTAAGGTGACTTGAAACATACAGTCGAACTTAGAGAATGAGTAATATAGTAATTGAAATTCCTTCTTAAGTTTTAGCAACGGCGATGAGAATTCCCGGAACTATTCCCCCTTGAGGCGCTTGTTTTTCAGAATATGCTCCTCACGTTTTGGAATCCGTGCCTTAGTTTCTGTTATACTCTTTGTAACTGCATCTTGGCTAGTTTTATCCAATTTATTAACAATCACGCCTATTGAGGATCGTCCTTCCGCGAGTAAATTTAAGGTAGCCGTGTATTTGCTTGGCAACATTAGTCATATCATAAAATTATGATGCAATTACATTATCATTACTAAACCCAAACCTTAGAATTTTATTTAATTTCCAGATACGAGTAGATTCATTACCACCGAGCCCAACTCAAACGGCAGGACCATCATCCTACCAACACAACGGCACAGAACGTAATGATGACGCGCGCATTCTGGTGGATGAGCTACGCACACAGATTAATCATTCAAGCAACCATTTCCCAAGTACAGGCCCGCCTTTGAACACCAGCCCACAAAAATTCCATCCCCAACCCATCCCTAAAGCTACAACAGATTTGGATGTAACGACAACTGACAATACATGTTGTTCTGATAATACTTTTCAGTGATGAATAAAATGATCTTTAATCTCATTTCCTCTTTATTACTACAAATATCTCTATATAGATCAGCAACATTTATGATTCGATGAAGCTGCCTAGTTTAAATCAGCACGTGAATTGGGTTGATTTTGACGATGATGACGTCAAACGAAGATTAACTGCTCGATTAGAGCCAAAAGTTTGGAGCACGAAAAATAAACTAAAAGTTTTTCTTGTTCTTCATTCTCATAATGATGCTGGTAAGGGGCTGCAGTACTATGAACTCAATTCGGAACTAGTAAAAATACATTTTTAACTTATTAATTAAAAAAACCTATATATTTATTATTTATGACTTGTCAATTTGTATGTATTATTTTTAGGTTGGCTCAAAACATTCAAACAATACTACTCCGAACTGACGAAGCACATTCTGGATCATATTCTCGATGGTTTAACAAAGGATCCCGAATTAAAATTCATTTGGGCTGAAATGTCGTTCTTCAGCTTGTGGTGGAATGACTTGACTAGAGAAAAGCGTCTTAAAGTTCAAAAGTAAGAAAGCAGCGGTATCAAATAAATAAAAAGAAGCTAGAAGACATATGAATTTGAAAACATGTGCAATTTAATATGAACGTTTGAAATTTCAACCCAAATCAACAGGCTCGTTGACAATAAACAGCTAGAGTTCGTTAGTGGCGGATGGGTTATGCCGGACGAAGCCAGCGTTCATTACGCGTCGTACTTCACACAGCTAATCGAAGGACATCAGTTTTTGAAACAGCATTTAAATTATACTCCTACGTACGAATAACCTTTCTTTGTTTATATGTTTCAGTATAACTTTTCAATTTATAATCATTATCAATTTTAATTAAATCACTCGTATTATTGTATGTTTTTCATATCGTCGTTGGAGAGCAAATATAACTATCTCCACAATTGCTAAAACCAAGAAAGATTACTGTTACAAGATATTCTACAAATATTCCAATGCAAAACTGACTATGTCGTTACAAGCATGGTCGTTGTTTACACTGTCATCAGTATAGCGCATTTACGGCAAGCAAAATCCAGCTCCTGCTGGAAAACTTCTGAGTCTTGCATGTTGTAGAAAGGGAAAATATTTCAGTTTCTACCGTACATGTCTTTGCAATGCCAAATAACGAGATAGTTACGTTTGCATGCTAAACTTTAAAACATATTTGGAGGATGTAGTAAATTCTTGGTGATAATTTAGTTTCCTCTTCAACGACGATATATCGCTTTTAGCACCGGTTGGGCGATTGATCCATTCGGACTTTCATCATCTCTAAACTACCTGCAAGGACGGAGTGGTATTAAGTCCACGGTATTTAATAGAGTGCATTATGTACTGAAACAATATCTACGTGAAAAAAAATCGATGGAGTTTTGCTGGAGGCAGCCATGGGGTTAGATTTTATTTTGTTAAAACGCTTATAAGAATGTTATTTCATATGAGGTTGATTTGGTACAAGGTCAACTTGGCAAGTACAAGACGCTAATAAATTAATAAAAGTGCTCACTGTAAGTAATTATGTAAAAGGCAATGCTAATTAATACTGTAAATTTTACAGATTCCAAGGGATCTCACGATGTATTGAGCTATCTCATGCCATATTACAGCTATGATCGTGGTCACACATGCGGCCCGGACTCAACAGCAATATGCACAAGCTTTAACAATCCTCAAACCAATACCAGCTTAAACGAAACGTAATATCCAATATTAATTTTTACGATTATGAGAATTATACAGTTATGATTGAAACCTTCACACATGCTATTATGGACATTCAAAAATGTATTATAAATAATGTTTTGAAAATTACCCCATAGAGCTACAAGTATTTTAGAGCAGCTGAAGAAAAAATCTTTAATATTCAAGACGAACAATCTATTGTGGCCTGTTGGAGGAGATTTTCACTGGCATACCGCAAAGGAATGGAATGAATATATACCCACGTTGAAAACTATAATGAAGTATATTAATTCACATGCTGAATTGTTTACTGAGGTAAATTTTCAGTAAATTGTAAATTCTCTTTACAAATATAGTAACTTCAGTATATTGAATATGAGATAAAACAAGTCAACAAACAAAATATGTACCACAGATGGCGTTTTCTACACTAGACGATTACTTTACTGCCGTCCGTTCGGAAATTCAGGAAAGGAAAATGCATACTGAAACATTATCCGGGGATTTCTTTACTTACTCTGGAGAAAAGTTGGATTACTGGAGTGGCTATTTTACTTCCAGGATGTTTCATAAAACGGCAGAACGTCAACTAATGTCTTATTTGAGGTTATTTAAAATATCAAAATCTTATTGAGTACACATAACATTAGGCTTTGCTCATCCACAATTCCAGTTACACACATTAAGTACAATTTTCTATAAATCTTTCCAGATCTGCTCAGATAGCATTTATAATAATGACAGCAGAGATTTCAAAGTATCACGGAACAGCAAATTTCAATTTTATTATTGATTTGCTCAAGCTTTTAGTTACAAGTCGAAGGCACTTGAGTGTCTTCCAGCATCATGATGGAATTACTGGAACCTCGAAAGCGGCAGTTGTTATTGATTATGCCAAAACGTATGTTAATTGTATTACGAGTTTTTATTAAATTTTCCCTAAAATTCGTCGTTGCCATATGTTATTACTTTCAGGCTCTACGAGTCCATGCTCTACTGCCAGTTTATAGAGCAGCAGAGTTTATTTATTTTAACACATTTGAAGAGATTCCAGTCGGGAAAACTGGAACTAGCACACATTACAAACAGTGTATTTTACGATCCAATTGCTGTCAAGACCGGCAGCTACCAAAATAACTGGAAAATTTCCGTTTTTGAAGTAAATGAGAAGACTCAGTACAAAATAATTACAGTTTATAATTCCTTGGAAGTTAATCGCAAGGAGTTAGTGCAGATAAGAGTCAAGAGCTTGAATGTAAAAGTGGTGACCGTCCTAGACAATGAAGTAGTTGATTTTGAAATCTTCCCAACATTTAAAATGCAAACGAAGTCTGCTGACCATAATATTACTAATTTTGAAACCGAAGGAAATAAATTTGAACTTTATTTCCTGGCGAATCTTAAACCTTTGGAAGTGAAGAACTATAAATTATTTTATGTTCCGGATGGGAACTTGAATGCGTAAGTCCAAAAAATCCAGAGATGGCCAATATATGTGCGTACATCTAATTACGTAGTGTTAACCCAAAATATGGATTACTAAAATAATTTCTCCAATATTACAGACCCACTGCCAAATTCGAATTTTTTAATGCCAAAAGTAATTTGAGTAAAAAGTTTACAAAAGATTCGCAGGAACAGCAACGGTCGTCAAATAAAACTATTCCAATTAAGATCTCAAACGATCATTTTCAAATAACTTTCAATGAATATGGAACTGCTAAATCTTTGGTGATCAACGGGAGTTCACATAAGTTTGAAATAAGTTTCAGATCGTAAGAGTTCAAAAATTGAGGAATTTTATCTGCACAAATGGAAATAATGTAAATGAATGAGCTAAATGATTTTTTACTTTAAATTTAGTTTTACATCACAGTATGGTTCCGGTGTTTATTCATTCACACCCAATGGAAAGCAGTCGAAGCCAATCGACTTCAAAAGACCACCCATCCTCGTGGCACATGGAAAGCTAAAGAGCTACGTGGAAGTTTGGTTCCCTACGGTGGTGCATCGATTAACGTTAAATAGCATAAAAGGTACGGGATAATAAATTGATAAATTATTAAATATGAAACAATTTCTTCAATAATGAGATAGAGATTACGAGGATACATTTCTATTTTGTACTTATTGTAAACAACAGGGTTTGAGGATCACGCAATTGAAGTCCAAAACACTATAGATATTACCAAGAAGGAAAATTACGAATTGCTCATGCGGATTACAACAAACATTTCTTCAAATAATACTTTTTACACGGATAGCAATGGATTTCAAATGATGAAAAGACAAACAAGAAATAATATTCCCATACAAGGCAATTATTATCCAGTTGCGGCATCTGCTTTCATCGAAGATGAGCATAACCGATTGACAATTGTAACTGCACAACCAAATGCAGCTGCTAGTTTCAAGTCTGGAGAACTCGAACTCATTCAAGACAGGATAGTACATCGTGATGATGGTCATGGAATGGACGAATCTGTGACAGATAACTTGAAGACAATATCAAAATTCAAGATATTGGTTGAACAAATGAGGAATTCAGATACATTTGAATCTTCGAAAGGTTTTGTTCCTTCTCTCTCGATTGGGGCACACCATCAATTCAATAGCTTATTGCATCCCCTCCAAGGATTTGTCCTTAAGGAGAAATCCACCAACCTAGATAAAACAAACACCAGCCTCAATTCTAATGATTCTAAAATCAGAAGGAAAAACACAATAACAGATTTGGAATCCCCAACAGACTATGTACCAGGGTCTGGAAAATCCTTTCCATGTGATGTGCACCTTGTGGGAACACATTCCTTGCCTGAATATCAAGATTCGAAAGTTATGAATGACTCGAGAATTTTTATTGGACCAGGAAAAGTTGGATTAATGTTTCACAGAATTATTTTCGACGGAAGAATTTATTCGGACTATATGACAGAACGTTGTAGTGATGCAATGCAAGATGCTGGTGTGGTTAAGATTAGTGATGTGTTTCAGGACTTGTTTGAAGCACAGATGGAGAAAACTTCTGTGACTTTTGTGCATTCCTATGGTAAGGTGTCATCAAATGAGGCAATACCATTGGAAAGAATGGAATTGTATGGATTTGTCGCTAAATTTAGAGAGAAAAGTAATTTGAATACAACCACTACTGTGTTTGATATAGGTCTTTAGTAGCTCATGTAATTAATAGTAAAGTAAATAGACGTAAACATTTTCAGATAATGTCCTACAAAGGTTGCCGCAGCCATGAGTGGAATAAATTTATTGACTTTCCCAAATGGCCATACTCCTGTACCATATTTATTTTATTATTATCAGTTCTTTGTGTGTTGGAGATAAGATAAATTTTAATGATTGTTGGAATATTGTGGCTTGGAACGTCCTGTGGTTATGTACATGGATATCAAAATCGTCAAAAAATGCGAGTGTTTGAAGTATTGCATTTGTCTCGTATTAAACTTCCAACACCGCTAGCCAAGACACATTAATAAAGCCTTATTTCCTTAGTAATAACACTTTCGTAACACATTGGTTCTATATTGCTTAAAAGTTAAAACCTAAATTAATTGAACAACTGTCATCATCGCTGCATAGTTTTTAAGAGATTTCTCGTGAAAAAATTTAAGGAAAAAATGGGAAAAGATAAAGAAAAGGAGGAGAAAAAGGACAAAGAAAAGAAGGGGAAAAAAGAGGAAGCTTTATCAACATGCACACAAACTCTAGCGACAACCATGACGGAACTTGCCAAGTTGAAGCTTGAAACAGTGTGCTCCAGAAGTAACTTTGAAAAGCACGGCGACAACTTGAAATACTACTGCATGTACGCAAATTTAGACCGAATGATGACGAAGTTACCTGAAGATGTGGTGGAAGATCTTCACGTTAAGTTCATTAATATGGCCCACGAGGAAGTTAAAAAATCGATGGGGAAATAGAAGAATATATATATATATTCTAGATATATGTATATCCTTTTGAAGGTTGAAATCAAGCCAAAATGTAACCTGAAATGTCAAACACCATTTCACCGAATTTGAGATGGAAAATTAATTGTTTATATGTACATGTGTAATAATGTTTGTACTAATTGGATACCAAATTTACATGGTTCGAGGATAGTTTTAACAGTGCTGAAAAATATGGGAATTAAGTAATATAATATGTAACTATAATGAAAAGCCAGAAAAATGAATAATGTATTATATTTATGATCATTTACACTGTTTTGAAACACATAAGTATGTACAATCCATTATAATTAAAACCAAAAATATTTATTCTGACCAACATTAATTTTTACGTCGTATTAAAAATGTTGTTGTACTTAAATAATAAATTGCGGAAACTATTAAACAATCTTGCACGAAAATTTTGGAAAATTCCTTGAGTTTTTTCCACTATTGGCTAATATCACGTATCTTTTAATGTGAACGCAAGGGGGAGCAGCTTCATGTTCATTCACTGTGTCTTCTCTTACGGGGCTTTTTAAGCTCAAGGCTTTTGAACACAGTATTATATTTCGTTGTACCAGGATAAACAATAGTTACAGTCGGATTCTCCCGGGCAATAATGACAAATGGTTCTCCTCCAGCCAGGGAGTCGGGTGGAAGGGGCCTGGGGAAAATTGTCTGAACATGAAGTGTCGTCGTGCAAATTGAGCTGACATATTTGTGCCGATATCCTATA
The DNA here is from genome assembly GCA_034696945.1 of Lipothrix lubbocki. Lineage (NCBI taxonomy): Eukaryota > Metazoa > Arthropoda > Collembola > Symphypleona > Sminthuridae > Lipothrix > Lipothrix lubbocki. The sequence goes on along the minus strand of JAQGAK010001702.1, from coordinate 3,773 downwards.
ACCATAGTTATATACTTTGCGTCACATTTTTCCCAGTTAAAATTTTCGTGCTTGCCTATGGTCCGTGGTTCCCGAAGATTGTACATTTGGAATTTATGTTGCAATTTGGAGGCATCAACATGGATCTCGTAGTCGACTCCTTTAATGTTTGGCAATTTTTCCCGTCTATTTGGCACTAATTGTACACCAGATACCAAAGCTTTGTATTGACTCTTGTTATCCGCAAAAGTGGTAAGTTTCTTTACATTCGGATTTTTCTTCAAATAATCTTCTCCAGCAGATGGTGAACTGTGCTTGTGGATCGAATGACCGACGTCAGCTCTTCCGAGTACTACACTTTCTAGCCTTTGCCTATTACCAGACCGAGCTTCTGAATCTTTAATAATCAGTTCCCCGACTGAAGGATCTTCACTGTCTACGTCCGCCCAATGTTCAATCATTCGAACTTTCGGGTAATCACCACCCAGCATATGCCCGAATTCAGATTGAATGTTTGTATGCCAATGGTAGCTCTCTTGCAATCGTGATTTCATTTCCCCTGCGTACTGCCGTAGTTCCTCCTGTGTAAATTTTCTCCTTTGCCCAGAACGATGGTCGAATAAGTCATATTCTTCAAGTCTTGGGGATGTTTCCAACTTCGTTAAGTTCTGTAAATACCCGAAATCGCTGACCACTTTAAGCGCATGCATCATGAAAGCTAGTTCCAATTTACTCGGGGAGACGTCTCCGGAAAAATGGAAACTCTCCTTCATCCTTTTCGTCAATTGCATGAACTCTGAATTATTTTTATTGTCTCTTATATTTACAAGCGGAATAGCTTTAGGAGGTAGACGTTCTGGTTGTGGTTTGGTTGTCATTAACAACAATGGACCAATAACTGTTCTGATGACAGACTTTGAAACACATTCCAACAACTGATCTCGACCCTGGTGTTTAATATCAACGGGTGCATTTGAAATTATTCCCACCGCCGATTTAAATAAAGCGTCTACATAAGCAATACATCGGTTCACTTCTATGCTAGCATGCCAAATCCTTTGGAAATAGTTAATCTTTTGAGGTATGCTGCTATTAGGCTGTGATATTTTTTCTTTTACTTTAATCCACACCTCTTCCGCATTTTCTGCATAAACTTTGTAGAGAGCTTCACAAAATTCGTCCGAATTTGAACTTACAACCAAATCAACGTCTGAAATCTTTCTTGAATAATGCTTGATTTTTGTATACATGCCAATGTGAAAAACCACCTTCAATTCTTCTTCCAATACATATTCCAAGACGTTGTCAACGATTCTCTCCATAACTCTAAGTCCTAGAATCTTTTTTGTGTCCGTTTTAACAGCTTCAGCGTCTTGTGGACAAAAGTAATGGACTGGAAGTATAACTTTTGTTTCCCAATCGACGCTCTCCATGTCTGTTCCTCCTTCGGATGCAAAAGCAGATCTCATGAATTCATCTAACTTTTCAGGAACATTCGTGTTGAAGTTTTCTAAATTTTGTACGTAAATCCAATATGCCCAGGATTTTTCCAACAGTCGCATCGCTTGTGGCAAATTAGATGCTTCGCTACCTTCTGGCATTGATTGCTGCACTTGTCCGATAAAATTCCAGAATTTTAGGAAGATCATATTTTGGTGGGTTACCTTTCTATAAAAAATTTCTTGACTGTGTAAACGTTCGTCTTCTATCTTATTCATGTCTCGGCTGAATTTAGTGTGGTTTGAAGGATTTTGGTGAAGGAGCTCTAAATGCCAGTATTCCAATATTTTCGTGAGTGACTTTGAATTCATTTCAGTTTCCTCAGATTCGCAAGGAGGCATTTCGTCAAAACCATTTTCAACCTCCATAAATGCATTACTACCTTGAAGATCAATACGCAATCCTGTTGCTTCTTCCACTTCTTCGTTTGCTGCTTGGGTATCAACTGGTGCGTTTGCTGCTTCGGTGTCGACTGGTGTGTTTGCTGTTTTGGTATCTACTGGTGCGTTTGCTGTTTTGGTATCTACTGGTGCGTTTGCTGTTTTGGTATCTACTGGTTCGTTTGATGCTTCGGTATCGACTGGTGCGACGTTCGTTGTTGACGGAGATAGTAATTCACTATCAGGATGACTTGTATTGTCAGTATTCTGAGGAGGGGATTCGTCGAATAAATTCAATCCAAATTCGTCCATGTCTGTACAGATATCCGACTCATTTTTATCGTGATCTTCATTCGCGCTTCTAGGCCGTTTTGGGGGCAAACAGTCTTTGGTGAAAAACACTATAAGTGCAAGATCAGGATGTAAACCATCAAATTCATTTCGACACTTGACCTGCTCAACTTCACTACAACTTTTACAAGTATTCAATTCTAATTTAGGCTGTTCTAGGTTTACTGATGAGCGGTTCTCTGGACGAGCCTCAATTTCTTCACACACTTCCGGCCCAGCATACCTAAGCGTTGCATCTTCGCAATCGGGTTCTGGTGTCATTGCATCCCCGTAATGTGACTCATTCTGGCACTTAGTGCATTTTGAATTATTGTCAAGGTGTGTAGTTTCAATATTTGTTGCCTCAGATTGTCGAATTATTAGCTGTGCAGTCCCCTTTGTTGAGGTAAGTGCAGGATAAAATAGCGATTGTTTATGACGTTCTGAAGTTGGACAAAATCCGATGCAGATGTGCAGTCCCCCGTTTAGAATTAATTGCTCGGACATTTTAAGGCAAGAATTTCTAGCAAAACCATCCATTACAATTTGAATTGTACCAGGAACCAATTCATCATCTGATGTAGCTACTTCGTTTTCGTTATTGTCAACGACATCCTTCGTCTCAAGACGGGTTGCAGTACTTTTGAATATAATTTTCGACGTCAATGTCAAATGTTTTTCAACGTTTTCACAGTCTTCATCCGTCTTACAAATAATTATTACAGCTCTTGTGTCTTGTACCACCTTTAGATTTGCATCTATCGCTATTGCCCGTAGCCAGTGTTCATCTTCAATGACCTGAACTGGCAGCTCGTGAAATTCTACCTCACGTTGTCTTGGCAATGAAATATATTTCAATTGATAAATTCTTCTAATGAATTCTCGCTCGGCATGGCTTCTATAGGTTTCAGTGAATGCATAAACATTTGACTGGTACAGTTCCATGTACCCGCAAGATGATATGCTGCAGATAGTCAAACCCGAAGGTTGTAATGGTATGTTATGTTTTAGTTGTAGGAATGGTAGGAGCTCCGTAAAATTATAATTCTGCCAATAATTGTTGTCCAGAGTTTGTATGATCTCAGTCTCAGCTTGTGAAGTTTCGTCATATTCTTCAATAGTATAATGTTTATTCTCCTGGACAACATGTTTCGCACACATTGCATTCCATATCCAATTTTCAAGTGAAGCAGTGATAAAATCGTTTAAGTGCTGTGGCAGAATAGTTGCCAGGACAACTAGATTAGCAATTGCTGCGATAGTATATTCAATATTACTATTAACCCCTTCCTGAATCTCGCAGCATCGATAGTTGTATAGTTCAGCGATTTCCATTGTGGGCAGTCTTTGTTTGCTTAAATCTTGATAACGTATAATTATATCGTTCGACATTTCCTGCGCCAGCTCTTTTTCAAATATTTCCACAGCTTTCCAAATATTCTCGTAAAGGTTTGTAAGGACATCCATACTTGAGAAACGTGCAGATAGAACACAAACTACCCCACTTTCTTCTAACAGAAGGTCCGGTGAATCGTCTAAAATTAATGTTTCGAATCCCCGTTTGTACCTAAGACTAGATTGTGT